>NMRB01000745.1:19003-43777 GCA_002633025.1 Notospermus geniculatus | reverse complement strand
TGTGGGGGGGGGGGGGGGGCGTGCCAACCAAAAAACGTGATTTTCATGCAGATTTTGGGCAAAAAACGGCAAAAAGAGGTCTTCTGCCCACCCGCACCCCCAGGACCAAAAACCTAAATACGGCCCTGCAAATGAAAACTGTTATTGTCCCGGTGTCTTCGCCAACGACAGTATCTTGTAGTGGAAGTACCCGTTCTACGGCCTCAACGTTATTGTCTTTCGTGACAGTTTCGCCATTTCCATAAGACTCCGAATCAGTTTCGTTTTCAAGTTCTTTTTTGAAGGTCCGCCATTTGTGCCTGAG
Source organism: Notospermus geniculatus (assembly GCA_002633025.1). Taxonomy (NCBI): domain Eukaryota; kingdom Metazoa; phylum Nemertea; class Pilidiophora; order Heteronemertea; family Lineidae; genus Notospermus; species Notospermus geniculatus. The sequence continues at coordinate 43,473 of NMRB01000745.1, read as the reverse complement.
CATCCAATCCTGGTGTGACAAAACGAATTGAAGATCTTTAGGTATTGTTATAAATTTTTATTAATATTCATAACTTCCCTTCCATAACAATAGGTAACATTCCATGACTTAAAGATACATGTCATAGGAGGCCACTCGGCCATAGTGATGAAGAGCACGTCCCACTTGACGATAGCCAATTTCCTCCCGGAGAGAACACAGGTACATGACTTCTAGTTTAGGTCCACCCCCTTGCCAAGGTCCGTCGTGCTCCATTCCTCCAGTATATATTGCTCACAACTCTTCAGTCTGACCAGTTTCAAGTGAAGGGGATACCACTGCTGCTACCTCCCGGGGTACACGCCCCACTTGCGTCCCATCAAACGTAGTGACCAACAATGCATTTTTGTCAAATGGGTTGTCTCTCCCAGGCGTGCCGAACAGGACACTTCCAACTGGTGGTTTGACTCTGAAATTATGATACCTAAAAGAAAATGTTACACGTAAAGGTGAAACTGACAAAAAAATGGTTCTAACATACTGCTGTGTAACATCCTTCTTTGATGGGGCACTCACGACTGACGAGGCGTTAAACAAATCCCTTATCACTGAAGACAGATTTCTCCTTGGGGTTGACGCCTTAGAGGGTAATTTAGGGGTCAACTCAACACTTGAACAGTCACCGACGCACAAACCGGTGAGAGCGGCTTATCAACTGGTGATCCAATATGAATCTCAGGCGATTCCATCATCAAAAATTGGCGACCAATTCCTGCCAGGTGTAATAATAGGTAAAGGAGATTTGGTCGGTGATGACTGCTGCTGCCGAGGTTCAGGTAGTGTCACTATCCTGCATAAGCAAAAGACAGGAATTAGGTTTGGTTTGCCATGCAGCCTGGGCAAGGGTAGGTCGCTGTCAATACAATTCTGCGCGTGTAAGAATTTCATAGATGTGTTTTTAAATCAAAAATTACTAATTAATAAAATTTACAGATAGGCCTACCTTAATTTCTATAATACAAATGGTGATCCGAGCACAGCATCATATTGAGTTGGCCTGTGACAGCTGTCTGCGTCTCCTGACTAAAAGTCCCCTCCGATGGTCATCCTCTTTTTTCGGGGATTAAAGTTCTTCAATATGCTCTCAGGCACTGCACCATCATCAGTGTCAGAATCTATTAAAAAGAATCCTTTAAGATCTTCTGACCTGCAGCACTCATGAATATGGCGTCATCGATTTTCTGAAAAGATAGTGAACATGGTGAACTGAAAGTGATCAAAAGTACCGGTAAGTACACATGTAGGGTATAATAATAATGAAATAACAAGGCCAAGCAAAGCAGTTGGAATGCGGCATTGTTTCTGTAGCCCAACCACCTTGCTACCTCGTATCTAGTCTAGTTCCAATATGATAAGAGATAAGGGGAGGGGACGGGAGGGGATGATCCGCGTGACAAGTTTCACACCAGTTAATAGTACTGCATAAAGTGCAGACACCAAATTATGTCTAGCGGAAGTCCGCGGAATTCCGCGTTTTCTCCATGCCGGTTCAGCACACGACGTTTAGCTGGACCATCCTTCCTGAAGTGACTGGCCTCTTTCATGTGAATTTCATCAATTGCGTGGAGTATCGCCGGGGGTGGCAACTGTAGTTCCCATGCCTTGGCCAGGATGCATGTCTCCACCCTCCGGACAAGATATGTTGGCAAAGATCAACGAGTTGATCATCGTTGTGAAGGATTGTAGTGCGTGGGCTGGGAGGGGTCCACATGCACACCTTGCTAACCTTCTTGCGGCGATCAAAACACTCTTCCAGTTTCTTTTCTGGTTGTCCAACAAACAGCAACAAGCTAGCCTTTATCAAGTCCTTCATTTCGTTTGTTTTGAAGGAAATGTCAGAATCCAGGTATATGAAGTCATAGTATCGGTTACAGTGTATAGCTGAAAAAATATCTCCGGCACTGTCTTGAAAGTTCCGTCCGCTGCCCAATAAGGTGAATCCCTCAACAATCCCAAGCCGTCCGCGGAAGCAAACAACAAAAGTCTGTTGAGATCTCCGACACCACTGTCCACTTGAAGAAACTGGCTTTGGCGCGAAGTCAGTTGATATTGTAGAGGTATAACTGCATCTTGAGCAATTTCCGGGAACGGTAAAAGCTCTGGATGGGCTGCCTGCCGATTCCTCCGAATAGACCTCCCTATGTCTGTAACCTTCTGCTCAGCTGCCCGTTGAGGTGCTCAACCTCATTTAAATCTGCCTCCGCTAAATCTGGTTGACACAAATGTTGCAAGTTTCCCCATTTGTAAATGCCACTCTGCCCAGAGAAATTTTTGCTCAATGTGATCCGGGTTTTCGTCGCCTCCACCATCAACCCTGATAGCATCAATCAGTTTAGGAGAACCATTTGGACAATAAAAGACATCATGAAACCTAGAATCATTCATCCTAGGACTAATATGATCATGAGCAGAAACAACAGCTTCAGGTAGTAGACTCAACTGTCTAGGACTAGGATGATTGTGAGCAGGAACAACAGCTTCAGGTAATAGATTAAACTGTCTAGGACATGGATGATCGTGAGCAGGAACAACAGCTTCAGGCAATAGATTCAACTGTCTAGGACTAGGCTGATCATGAGCAGGAACAACAGCTTCAGGTAAAAGATTTATAATCTGTCTAGGACTAGAATGATCATGAGCAGGAACAACAGCTTCAGGACTAGAATCAGGAGCAGGAATTACAACTTCAGGTAACTGATGTACGGTACAGCAGTTAAATAAGAAGGGACGGCTTCTTCGGACTGAGATGAGGCGGTGTTGTGAGCTAGTAGACGACCTGTGTGGAAATGCAACAGAGAAAACGTGTTGTTAATTACATTGGTGGTAGGCCTAGTGCAAGAAATCATACAGACAGCGATGACGATTTTTTTTAATTCTTTTTCCTCTAGGCCTTGGCCTACACACAGGAAAAAATCATGCATAGGAAATCGGATAAATTGGATAGATGCCAGATGGATTGGACATGTGACAAGCTACCTTCTCGCTTCATCTGTTTGGCCTCAAGGAGTGCCTGGTTGCTTTGGTGCCCCTTGAAGTGTCGCTTCAAGGTGGCGTGCGTGCACCACCACCTGACATCATCAAAACTGAATGGCATCAGCTGGCATCATGATTCATCAGGCCACAGAGAGCAGCAGGGATGTGAACACTGTTTGTTACCTATTGGGCGAAGGAGAAGAACAATAAATACACATGCATAAATAGGCTATCCGGCATCACGCGCCATTGGGGATTAGCGGATTAGGTGTATAAATAGGATGCATAGGCATACGATCATGCATCATGCACACGCCTTCTTGCCTCCTCTTCTAGGCCTACCACTTGTCTTGGTAGCTACGCCTATGGATCCGGAAATATCATAAAATAGATAAAAAGACCGACGAACGTAAACAGCCCCCCAGCCAAAACACTCTTCCAGTTTCTTCTCTGGTTGTCCTTCAACAAACAGCAACAAGCTAGCCTTTATCAAGTCCTTCATTTCGTTTGTTTTGAAGGAAATGTCAGAATCCACGTATATGAAGTCATAGTATCGGTTACAGTGTATAGCTGAAAAATATCTCCGGCATTGTCTTGAAAAGTTCCGTCCGCTGCCCAATAAGGTGAATCCCTCAACAATCCCAAGCCGTCCGCGGAAGCAAACAACAAAAGTCTGTTGAGATCTCCGACACCACTGTCCACTTGAAGAAACTGGCTTTGGCGGGAAGTCAGTTGATATTGTAGAGGTATAACTGCATCTTGAGCAATTTCCGGGAACGGTAAAAGCTCTGGATGGGCTGCCTGCCGATTCCTCCGAATAGACCTCCCTATGTCTGTAACCTTCGGCATCAGAGCAGAGGCAGCTTCAGAAATTCCTGCCACCGCTTGGCCACTGATTTACTTTATTTGGGCCCACTAAATTTGAAGGGATGAACAGATTTGCATGAGCTCTGCTCAGCTGCCCGTTGAGGTACTCAACCTCATTCAAATAACTGTTAATAAATTACTAAACTACCCCTCTCCAAATTAACTCATCAGTAAAGCAACAGACCCTCTACCACAGAATATTCTAGACAAACTAACTCCCTCAAAATGTGCTCGCCACGGTCAATATGCTAGTGGTATCAATTGTAGCTTACACATTAGTCCCACCATACATCATTCAACTTGTTCCTACTCTTGTACAAAATTTAAGATGAGATCATCCTCCAACTCAACCATCACATCCACAGGGTAAGTTCCCAGATCCGGTACAGTAGGCGTACTAACCTCTGTTGCTGGGCCTCTTGCATGAGGCCTCTCTATTTGTCCTGCTGGGACTTTTTCTTGTTGTAGAATGGCTTCTTGTTGCCCCTCGATTGATAGCCGCCGCCTCTCCCGCGGTAGCGGTTCGACTGGGAATGCCCGGAATGGCCCTGGAAATTCCTGGTCCCTCTTTTCCAGTTTTTTAGGTATATTTAGTCACCTCCTCAGCTTGTTTAGCTTCTTTAATTGCCTTGGCAATATCGACTCCAAATAACTGTGACGTAACAGGTGTCATGTCCTGCTGACACAAACTCTGGTACTTCTGTTTTAGTCCTGCAGTGATGTTATCCAACCCTGACGGAGCTTTCCTCTGACTGGCTTTGCAAGTATCCACTACATTCAACAGTGCACTTCGAAACAAATGTTTTTCGAAACCAACATCTTCGCAGAACATGAAGTATGTCCTTTTTCACCGTGACCTTCACCAGCATGGGGATGACGACTTCAAAACCACTCTCCACTTTTATGGTGGATGTTCCATAGGCTACATCTTGCAACATTCCGCAGGTTACCAACCAGTCAAGAAAATGTTCAAGTTTCAATGGATCAAGCTTCATCCTCCTTTGAATTTGGTTGATTGTCATCCCAGCTTCCATTTCCTCTTTGTAGGTCTTAGCTTTGTTCATCATGTGTCTGGAGCATTCAAAAATTTTCTGAAGTTTTCGGTCTGAATACGGTTGGTCTTCAGCAAAATACATAGACGCGAGGATGATGGCTTTTAGATGAGTATTCGGGGCACTTCTGTATGTGGCAACTAAAGCTAGGAGGCTAGGATCCAGTTCGTTATCATCATCATCACTCGATGACGATTCCTCTGCCCTTCGCTTCAGTGTTTCTCCATGTCCAGGTGCTAGGCAGTTGGCGACAAAGTCCTTGAATTCAGATACGTATTTCCTATACTTCCGAATTAGGTTTTTCTGTCGTCTTGTCCCCATATCTTGAAAAGGGAGAGTATCCTGGGTTTCCTGGGTTTTCAGTGGTGACAACTCAGAGCTCAACATGGGCAAAATATCATTGAGGGAATGACTGGATTCAAAACGGAAGGATGGATCTTCGGCATCATCATCTGAGGCAACATCTTGGTTAGTTGGGGTTATCGCTGACAGGCAGGCTAAAGGGATGTCATCATCTGAATCCCAGTTTGTTTGTTGGCTGACTGGAGTGCTGGTCTTTTGAGGTCGAGAACGGCGTGGCGTCTGTGGTTTCTTCAGAGTGGGAATTGGGGATCCGATTGGTATTCCAATCTCTTCACACATTGCAACTGATCTCTAACGGCAAGATCCTGCTTTGACCGCCTTTCCCTTGGGATGATCGGGATGTTTGCATCCTTTTGGTGGTTTCCAGTACTGCTGTCCATTTATTTTTTGGGACGAGTGTACTTTAAATTTTGTAAGATTATATGCAAGAAAAGCAAGTATAAATTTTGTAAGATTATATGCAAGAAAAGAACGCTAACAGTTGTGTGTTCTCAGCACTGTTCCCACCGACAATGTTGGCAATCTGAAAGCACAGTTTCGTTGATGTACCTCCCTTGTCTCCACCCAACTTCAGCCAGATCCCCCCTTGAAATTCATCGGGCATGCAGATAGTATCTCCTGAGTTCTTAATGAAGAAATCCTGAATTGGTTTCCGCATATCAGTTACCCGAACGAAGGGACAATCTACAGAGTCTGCAGTTGAACACTTCTTTTTATTTAACTTTGCTCTTCCAACTTCCAACAGAGTTTCGCAGAGAAGGAATCGCTTTGACTGCTCTTGACGCATTGAGGCCTCAGAGGCAAACACCTTCATGCCATGATTGTCGAAATAATTTCTCAATTGGCGAAACTTGTAAAAAGAAAGATTTAACAACAACTTTAAATCAAGTGAGTGTTCAACTAAGAGGTGGTCCAATGATGTCAACTGTGCCTCTCTGAATGCATTCAATGCCAAAGTTGGATATTTTCTGAGCATCTGACCCAGGACCCGTCCCAAATCTTCATCCTTGGCTCCCAAGAGTCTTTTACATGGTTTACATGGTGTATTCTTCTACCCTTTCTCAAGAGGATCAGCAACAAGGGTAAATACTGGTAAATAGCCTACTCACGTTTATTGACCTGGCTAAGGTTAGCCTATAGACGCCTAGCCTGCCTGTTGGAATGGAATGGACTCCGAATGGGCCTGACTTGAATTCACTACCACAACTCGCCTGACCTTAGATCTTGTAAAGAGCATCACCTTAGTTTTTCCAGTATTGACACTCAGCTGATTTACATTACAGAAATCATACAAATTGTTAAGACGATGTTGCATGCCTCTCTCATTATCAGCTAAAAACACTGTGTCGTCAGCATACAAAAGGACAAATAATTTGATAAACCTGTAGACTTAGCATCCAGCTTTTCAATTAGACTCAAAGATACACCACCTCTTTTTGTAAAGAAATCCTCCATGTCATTTAAGAATATAGCAAACAACATAGGTGAGAGATTTTCTCCCTGCCTTACACCAACATTAGACCCCAAAAAGTTTGAAACACCACCGCTGTATTCAACACATGACATAGCACCTTTGTATAAGTTGGTAATTACAGTACAGATGTTGCCAGAGATGTTGTAAGAGTTGTCCTCCTTCAGCACGCTGTACATCTTGAGTTACATTTGTTGCATTGAGCGTGCATTGCAAATAAATAAAAAGGTAAATGAATATGTACACTCATGGTCAAAAATAAATGGACAGCAGTTTTTCTTGAATATCTCCAAAACAATGGGGTAGAGAAAATTGGTCCTAACATATATAGTAGCAAATTTTCCTGGCTATCTAACGGTATCAACATAGAAAAGTTCCGCTGAAATACGCATTTGACAGAAGGAATTTTCTAAAGGTATGTCTTTTGCTACTTTTTTATTTGCATGATTTCATTCAAAATTTTTATATCACTGTGTTCTACTCATCGAGGCCTTTCATAATATATCCTAAAATTTCAACTACTCTGTGTAGAAATATGATTTTGAGCCACTTTTATCAAAATTTTTTTTGGCCACACTTCCAACNCATTGCTCCACGATGTGGTACCCTCCTCAACGGTCCGCTGCCATCTTGATCATGTGACAAAAAGCGGCAATTTGATTGGTAATAGTGGCAAGACATTCCCGCGCGGCCTTGCGTCCTGTAGGTGGTCGGCGGCAAATATCAAAAAATTTTGATCCTTACGATTCTGCCTGCGCCTCGGGACGCAAGCACTAACGGCTTACGGCCTCAGGTGCACACAGAGATTTTTTGGGCCTTGCGTGCTCTCGAAGAGGCTTGCGGCTAAGATCGCGCAAGCATTACGCTCTGTGTGCACCTAGCTTTATTGAGAGGGGGTCTTACGGAGATTTGGGGATGTCCTCTTTGATCAGAGGGAGTAATTTCGGGGATGTCCTGTTTCTTTGCTGAGAGGGAGTCCTGCAGAGACTTGGGGACGTCTCTTTCTTTGTGGAGAAATCCCGGCCAGGGTATTCTTCATTTCTACAGCTGATAAAATTTCAAATGAAAGGTGTGTAATTATTGACAAGCATCTGATTAGGTGCATTCAGTGATTGCGTCCTGGGTGGTGTTTGTGATGGCATACGTGGCAGACGGGTTTGAGGTGACACAGGTAGTCATCTCACTGATGCCAGCACTTTTCCTGACAGAACACTTGGAAATGAAGTCGAGCGGCTTGCGACATTCACTGGGTATCAACAAAGGTACAGGCCTGTTCTGCTTTCCTCTAGTGATTCAAGCAAGTGCTTTTCTGTTGCATTCAGGTCACCCATTATAGCTAAATCAATGTCCGCGATGGGACGCACTTTCAAGTAGGGTTTTATGAATATGGCCCCTGATATCAAGCTCACAGGAAATCCATGCACAACATCAGTATCGACCTGTACACATTGAGGAGGGATCGAAGCCGTCCTTGTTGGCCAGCTGTGCTTTCACGATGCACTTTTGTCTCCACTGGTACTTCTGTGGTTCGGGTGTTGATCCAGTCACCCAAAAGATGAACATCATTGCAGCTTTGGCTGCCGCAGGAACACTCGTCACTGCAAATGTCACAGCAGAAAAGTTTCTGACCGAAACCGAGGTCCTCAATATCATGAGACCCATAACTCTCTAATAGTTTTTCACGACGACGGGACTTGTCATCCTTAAAGGGAGACTCCACTCATTGTAAGCTTTTTAATTTTTATCAATCCATAGAGACTAATGCCATGAATTGTTATGTCACTAGTGTCAATAGGCTGATGACCTTTGTAGTGAATGAGATAATACTGTGGCTGCCTAAGCCTATTGGTTGTTCCTTCATAAATATGCATTGAGCACACATGGCATCATGTGTGCTGTGCTATGGTCCCCTTGGGAATCAATTAAAATACTTAAAATGATGAGTTTGCTGATTTTTAAAAAATCTGACATGTTGCAGATATCAATGAATTTGAATGTATTAATGATATTTCAAAAATTCAAAGTTTTACACAATGAGTGGAGTATCCCTTTAATATAGGCAAGCACATGTTCATCAGACTTCCTTGTCTGCCTCCTATTGTAGATGAGAAGGTGATTGGCTCGGCAGCCATCAAGACCTGCTCTTCCCATCTGTTGGAGCAACGCATCCAAATCAGCAGGTGGGCCATAGTTAATAACATTGTTAACTCCTGCAAAGTTAACACCCATTTCTGCTGCATCAGTACAGAAGAGCACACAAATTTTCCCATCTGGCCTACCCATGTCATCCCGTATTGCATCTTAATTGTGCTTTTTGAGATGTGGCTCGACTTGCTGATAATATTAGTTCCTATTGATAGTTTACGATGTTGCATGACAGTATTAAATGGTGGGGCCTCAAAATTATTTTTACAAATGGCACAACTCACCCCCGATGGTGGGTTAAGTTGTTCCACCTAATGGGGTAAGTTGAGCCACAAAAAACTAGTCACTGTGATTAAGAAGTTTTTTTTATATTTCACAGAAATGAAAATCTTTATTCCATGCTGTTGTTGACCAAGTGGGTCGTAGAATTTTAAAATGATATATTTAATAAATTGAGAATTCACATGCAATTTACTAGTGTGAAAGGGGAGCACCTACTACAAAATAAATGACTATTTATTATGTATCTCGATCTAGCAGCATTGAATCGTCGTCCTTAGGGTATATTGAATACAAAAAGTAATTGCATTCTTCATATCTACTGTATAAAATATAATGTCTCTCTCAATGTCCTTCATTAGAACAATCATGGCAAGTTACATTCCTCTAGTCTGAGGTTCGATGTTTTCAACTAAACATTGTTGGCAATTCGAGTTAGGGCCTACCCAGGTTGCTGCGATGCATTTGCAGCGATGTCATTAGAAGCCGGCCGCCGGCCAAATTGACCGCCTACTTGAGTCAATTTGGCCGGCTACTTTTTCAAGGTTGTTCAAAAGTTTTCAAATAAAGTAAAATATAAAGTCCTTCATAATGATGTGCCATCATCTTCCAAGTGAAAACAATTCATTTCCAACCTCCCCAACACAGCTATTAGCCCCGATCTGCCGCCCGTCACTGAATTGACCCGACTTCAACATCTAATCAGACAGAGCTTGTTATATTTCCAAGTCCATTCATTGCGAGTGCCCCTAACAGTGAATGAATAAGCGTTGCTGGGTCAACCAATCATGGGCAACACGGATGTATTGCGAGCTTGCCAACATCCATTGGCCGCCTACTTTTATGACAAGGCCTCCTACTTGCACCCCTAGTGACAACACTGCATTTGATTCACAAATTCCTATCAAATGGATCAATTGGATGACTATGCTATCTGGCTTCAATTCAACAGCATCAAAACTGTCACAAATATTTATGAAAATCAGTGTACTAAAATGCTAGTAAAACATTTGTTTTTGTATGTCCTCCTGGGATCTGCTAAGCAATCTGCCACTTGCGAAGGTTGCATCTGAAAGTATGTTGGCAGGATCTACTGGCAGATCCTCCAACTGATTTCGGCTGGGGAAGTTTGTGGACAATGTCCTCCTTGGAAAAGTAGCCTGGATCTGACGAATTCGGAATGAAAGAAACGTCTTCCGCATCGACAAGCTGACAAGTCGACAATCCAAGTTCTTTTCCTTGTCCTGTTGTTTTGGTCTGAAATGGAAGTGAAGGAATCGAGAAAAATTGAAAGTGTATTGGCAGTTTATATGGATTAAAATATCTTTTTCATGAATTTGTTGTCATGATTTTAAAAAATCATAGAGTTGGATTGGCACTGCCGCCATTTTCGAAGAACATCTAAGTACCGTGAATTGTGAAGCAGTTGACTCAGCCTGTAAAGCAACATCACCCAATCATAGATAACTTACGTTTCATGCACATTCTTAATGTGATACCTCAAATTATAGAACCACTTGTCACAGACAAGGCATTGCCTTTGTTACGGACAAATCAATTCTAGTTCATTCCTAGGAATATAGGCCTATGAGTTAAGTTAAAAGTGCATAGCATGGTATTTTTTTGATGTCTCCCACTGCCCACTCCGTATCATTTTCAAGTGTCAGCATCCTGCTGACTTCCCTTTAGGAAATTCCTTACATATCTTTGATGACAATCCACCCAGGTTTTTGGACAAAGGGACAGTTTAGTTTTAGGCAACTGGGAGGACAGGACCCGCGTCTTGTCTTCTCCCCATTTTCATGATTATTAAAGAAGTTAAAGAATCAGCTATCATCATGTAACAAGTTATAGATTTTGCAGTGTTTGACCCCTAGAAGCCCCAGCTCTGTAAGTAGTCATTATAGTCGATTTATCATCTTATTTCTCATTTTATCCTTTAGGCCATTATTCTTAGGTATAGATTTTGTATGTTCATTATGTAATCTTTACAGTTTGAACCGCCACCACCATAGACCCAGAAGATTGTATCCAGATCAAGAAGTTATATTCTGAGATATTATTCAAGATTCATTAATAAAAGGCGTGTTTCTTTAGCTGAAGTCTGGGCGTCAAATATTTTTCAAGGAGATATATCCCACAGCCTTCCCCTCTCAAGGTCGTGATTGGACACCTGATGACTTCTTAGACTTTTTTTCCCAAAAAGAAGGCACACACCTCACACAATGACTTCTGGACACTAGGCGCCTCTTCTTTCACAGTAGGAGCTATATGCGCAATTACTGCTTGGCTGAAAATGTTTCTCTGAAGTTAATGTCAGAAAGGCTATTTTTGGATTTTATGGGACACCCCTTTTACGCCAGCAGGTCATCTGGTTCAGCTAACAATGACATCTAATCAGATTGATATGATTTTGAATGAAAATTAGATGGTATTGCCTCATTTGCAATTTGAGGTTCATGGCATACGGTTGTAAAAGTGCATTGCGCATGGTGAATATGTAAAATCGACCTTTTTTTCAACCTTTTAGAAGGTGACTTTCCCACTCCTGACCCGATCATCTTCGTCATGGTCACTGCTGATCCGATCATCTTCGTCATGGTCACTGCTGATCTGATCATCTTCATCATGGCCACTGCTGATCCGATCATCTTCGTCATGGTCACTGCTGATCCGATCATCTTCGTCATGGTCACTGCTGATCCGATCATCTTCGTCATGGGCACTGCTGATCCGACCATCTTCGTAATGGTCACTGCTGGTCACTGACCTTTCTTTTTCATATCTCCATCATGCTCCATTTCTTCCCAGAAGGTTTCGTCCGCTTCTTCAAAGTGTCTTTGACGTGAAATTTTACGATTTGATGGTAAATCTGGGCCATTTACCAATGCCTTGTTATCCATCTTGGCAGCCACCTTGGATTTCAGTGCCATCTGATACTCTGAGCTATTTGAAAATGGTAAAAATGCATTCCTTGCCCCTGAAAACCTGGGGATAGGCACCAAAATTGTGACTCTAGGTTGAATACAAGCTGAACTATGGGATGTCATAGAGTGGCGGTGGCCATATTGGCAGCCATCTTGGATTTCAGTGTGATCTAATACACTGAGCTATTTGAAAATGGTAAAAATGCATTCCTTGCCCCTGAAAACCTGATATTACCAAAGTTACAGTGCATTTTGTGATGGTGGCGGCCTTTTGGACCCACAGAAAATTTGACCTTGTTTCATTTGACGTAGAGCCAAAAGTTTGCAAAATATTCGAACATGGATGAATTGAATACTCAAAAGGGCGTCGTAACTTCATTTTTGAGGGGTTTGCTTGAACCTATCAGGGATTTCATGCCGTACTGACAATGTCGGTACCCATACGTCAATTTTAGGCAGCCGTAAAATTTCATGACCTTTGGACCTCTGGTGACCTCGATATCAGATTAATTTGCATAAATTGTTTATCACTTAAAAGAACTTTTGGAATGCAACATTTTGAGTAGTCATTTGTTGAATTCTGTCAAACCGTTGCAGAGATATTTCATTTTTAGCTCATCTCTGTGAGGTGAGCTTCTCCCATGGTGTGTCGTCCGTCGTCGTTAACAGGGGTGGCACGTTTCTAAACCACTTGGGTTACAAACTTGAAATTTGGTGTACAGGTACGCTATGGTAAAAACTATCTCTGGACCGAAACTGAGCGCTGCTGCTTGTACACTCTGGCCTGTAGGGGGCGCTTTGTGAAAACCTTCTTTAGGCCGTATCTCCTGAACGCTGTTACTAGAACCACGAAACTTTTATGGTGAGTTCCTCTGATGAGACCTCATCACATAAATCCCGGGTTTTTGATTTGACCTACTTTTCAAGGTCACAGAGGTCAAAGTTCAAAATTCACTGTTTGGTGGCACGTTTCATGGCTATTTGACATAGAGTGTTGTGATTTGGTGTGAAGAAATATCTAGGCACCCTGCACGAATGCGCCAAATTTCAACTCGATCGGACTTCTAATATGGCTGCCCGGAAGCCATCTTGAAAAATGGACTTTGACCCACATTTTATGAAAAGGAGTAGGTAGGATGTTTTATCGTCAAAATATGTATCTAGGTACCATATAAATATATGGTAAATTTCAGTCAGATTCGACGTCAAATATGGCCACTAGGGAGCCATCTTGAAAAATGAACTTCGACCCACACCTCATAAATAGTGGGAGCTAGGATGCTTTAACCGTGCCTAAATATGTGTCTTGGTACCGTCTACTTATATGCCAAATTTCGGTTCGATTGGACTTCCACATGGCTGCCAGGCGGCCATGTTGAAAAATTGACTTCTATGGCCATATCTCATCGGTGTAAATGTTACTATGTTTCAATGTTGTCTAAATATCTATGCAAGTATCCTGTACATTCCTGCTGAAATTTCAGTCCCAAAGAACGTCACGTGTGGCCACCAGGTGGCCATCTTGAAAAATAGAATTTTTGACATCTGTGACCTAGACAGGAAAGCATTTTGTTCACAAATACCAGTTGTATTCATTGTATTCAGAAATTGTACTCCTTCTGGGTGCCATCACCAGAGTTTATGTCATTGACTGATTATACTGATCAGATCATAAAAATACTTCTTGGTGTGTTCAGCTTTATCTTTGTCTGTACTGATCCTTTAACATTCACCATGAGAGTCATAGTTTCACACTTAACCATGGAGACTTGTCACAGAGGTGAGCACAATGGCCCTGGCCATTTCATTCAATTTCCCTACCCTATAATTTGGCTGTCGTTATTCGGCAGGCATACCCATATTCAGGGGCCATTTTCTACCATAAAGCTGAAATTGCTGACTTGGCTTAAAGGTTTTCCTGACACTAGGGGTATGGTACTTTCCAAAAAATAAGGTGTCCTTTTGTTTCAAAAATTGTACCAATATCTCGTCTGGCTCATGGACAACTTTACTTGAAAACACGTTCAACAAATTCTTGCCGCATTGTTTCCCAGAAATTGAAGGACTTCCTCTTTCTCACTGGAATTTTGACATTACCTCTGGGGTTTCTCACGTCCATGACGAACCTCTCGGAGGTATACTCCCTTCACACATGTTCATTCCAGTCTATTTTTGCGATATTAGTGCGCATTTCATATATTCAGGGTTCATACGCATCCTTGAAAACCTTGATTATCATTGAATTTTGCTATTTGCCTCCAAGGGCCTTGAAAAGTGCTTGAATTCTGCACAACTTTTGTCAGAGTCGTTGAAAGTCCTTGATTTCTTGTGTTCTTCCTTTATTCTCTCGAGTCTGGCCTGCGTGATTACCAGTGTGTTGTGATTTTAGGACTTTTTTCTTCGCAAAAATCTTCTGTCAGTGTACCAAAAATCCTTGAAAAGTTTGGAAACAGCCCTTGAAAAGTCATTGATTTATTTGCTTCGCCAGGGGGAAGAACCCTGTATATTACATCAGACTAAACAATCCTTTTTGTCGTGATATTGCAACATAAGCATTATTGAAACTCTCGACGTAAAATGTATCCACGCAGTGAACATAATCCTTGGCGTTTTTGTACACCTCCAGCATCTTCATCTTGGAAATAAGGAGGTCCTCTGCCACTTTGCTTTTGAGTATCTCTTTGCTTGGGGTGTAGTAGGGGTCTGAGCGGCATCTTGATGACTGGTGACCTCTGCATGATTGTTCTTATAATGCTCTGGAATGTTCATTATTATCATTTTCTTCGGTTTATTTGGATCTCCTGTACAATTTTTCATGGACCAGTATATCGGGTGATTCAGAAAAAACGTTCCGAACTTTAAGGGTTAATAGATTTCCTTACAATTAGTGTATGACATTGCCACTTGGCAGAGAGCAAGAGACGCGTAATCTGAGGTAATCTGCCAAATATCATTTACCTAGCTAGCAAACTTCCTAAATTATGACAAAAAGTATCACACTGTCTGAAAAACGCAATATCCAGCGCAGGGCAAGTTACCTGCAAACGATACATGCCAATCAAATGTCGTCTGGGGGCACCCGTCTCTACCTTGTTGCCGGTATAGGGTGTTTTTCTGTCCCTCTTGATGTCTAGACACACCATTCCATGGCAAAAACAAAAATTTTGTTCATTTGAATTGGGTATCTTGCTTGAAAATAACACGGTTTTCAGCACTACAGATAAGGGTTTTCCCCCACAAACCACAGGAAGTTTGCCAGCTAGATCAATGAGAATTGGTGAATTAACTCAGATTGTGCGTTTCATGGTCCCAACCAAGTGGCATTGTCACACCTTAATAAAGACATTTATTAACCATTAAAGTTCGGAACGTTTTTTCTGAATCACCCGATATATGTGTTCTGATGCTGCCCGCTTTGTCTGAAAGTTCGGTGTGCCACTTTTTCCCGCAGTCCCTTTTGGTTCCCTTGGTTATGGGGGTAATCATTTTCGTCATTCCTTTTGTGGCATGCCGTGTATCGTTGTTAGAAATAGTCTCCTTTTGCTCATCTCGTACGTATTTGTTGATGCTAGTGTTTCTATCATGTGCGTGAAGTTTAATTTTCACATCTTTTCAACTGTTCATAGACTATTTTGGTGCCATCGAGTTCATGCCTTTGGGCGACTGGATCATCCTTCTTGGTGACATGCTTTCACTGAGGACTTTGTGTGTGTTTGTCCCGAGGTAGACGATGGAACTGTCCTTTGCATTTTTCCTGGTGCCGTGACGTGCATCTGTCATTATGTTTATACCCCCATAATCCTCCTCAGAGAGTCAGGCACACTAACCCGATCGGGAAGTGCCTGCCGAACAGGAAGCGCGGCCGACCTAGAGCACTGCCGAACTGGCGGTACAGCCCGATCTGCAGCGTGGATGTCGAGCGCGAATTTCAAAATGGGGGCGCAGCCCGAACTGGCGTTGCCGGTCAATGTTCGATCGGGCGCGAAGAGCACGTTGTTTTGCCGCCATACTAAAATATTGAAATTTAACGGAATTTTTACTCACGGCAAAACAGTTTTTACAGCCTAAAACGTTCGTCCCTGTCTCGAAACGGTACGTATCTTTCAAATACGTGTAGGGCGTCCCGAAATTTCCCTGCCACAATCTCAAATCTGTACTTGCAGCGCAGCTCTGCCCCGCCTGCGGGTCTGTCCTGTCTTCCTGGCCTCCTCTCAAATTGTTCATGAGCTTCTGGATTGACATGGTCCAACGTCCCCCGAATATATACACTCAATACGTCCGTGGTAAACGTATCCCTTCCAAAGAATCACCCTGAATGCTTTACACAAGTTTGCCGGCACACGTCCAACCATACGACCGTTGCTGGTCATCACTTTCATTGCATGGGGATCGTATGGATTGTTTTCCTTAATTTCCACGTTTAGTACTTCCCCCCACCGTAGGTCTAAAATGAAAATGACGGTATCCCTTTATAGCCCAATCTATCCTAACAGGATGACGACTTCCTGCGGCTGCAGTTGCCATAGCAAAGGATTAACGGATGAAAGAAGCCGTCTGCGTCCTGCAACATGTGCCACTGGCTGCAGAATAGGCCTAACGCTGCCCATTCCCCTGGATATGCATTTCATACTATCTTTTTTTACATCCACTTCATGCAAACAGTTGTGATGTGTAATGGAGAACAGGAGTAAAACTCACCATCCGTGGAAAGTGTACCCCCTCTGTTGCTTCAAGCGTTACATTTCCACCAAGGCCATCAATGAGGAAATAATTATGGTCATCAAGTAAGTCTATGTCCATAGCCATAGGGGGCCTAGGGCCAGTTCGAGCACTTCTAGTGCTAACGTTAAGACCACACTCAGCAAGCCCACCTTCAGAAATGGTTGAAAGATCCGACATCTTCGAAATGGGAATAATCTGAAATGACAAAACTCACTAAATTAGGACCCTACAATTGAAGTAAAATAGGCCTAAATAGATAGGTCGGGGGAGGGGGGCCATGGGACCTACTGTGGTCTCGGGTGGTATCAGGAAACTAGGCATCATCATAATTCTGACTACATGTATTTAATTACATTGGCCCTTTAATTTGTTGGTCCAGCCTGCATGCAGCACGTGCGATGGACGTTGCCTGCCCCTCACTCGATTTTGAATTTCCCGCTCCTTTTTGCCTGATCGGACTTTCAATATGGCCGCCACGTGGCATAACCCAAAAATCATTGAAGTCCTGCAACTTAGGAATGTCTTGACCCAGATTGCTCATAACTGACATGTACGTGTACATCTCTCTGTCATTACACTATTATGTCCAAACGGGTGAGCATATGGTCCATGGACCATTTCATTTAAATAGCGTCAGGCCTTTCCCTCCTTATATTCATTTAGGATGCTTTTGGTCAAGTCTCTTTCTTTCTCCCACGTTATTTTGCATTAAATAGTCAAAAATGTCACTGTAAAAAAATAGGTGGCTACAATCTGTCCCTCCGACTCAGGAAGCCAACTGTGTTTCAGATTCAGGGGGTCTGGTAAACTTTTGCCATCTTTAGTGAGCAGTAACTTTTTATAGTCCACTTCGTTGTCTGCAAGCCGCTCTTCCACATTCCGTACAATCGGCAAATCTAACTCCTTGGCTGCAAAAACACGGGCTACAAGTTCAGCTTTCGCCCCACTGACTTTCAGGCATCACTTGTTTAAAAAGAGATTGAATGAACCTCATTTTCAACAGCATTCTCTGCAATGCCATTAGCTGCTCATTTTAAGTTCACCAGCTTCGACCCTTATATGCTCCATTAGGGATACATGACGGTAAGACTAATAAATGTTTTGGCTCTTAAATTAGGTTTGGCTCTTTTGGCTCTTAAATTAGGTTTTGGCTCTTAAATTAGGTTTCGCTCTTAAATTAGATTTTGGCTCTTAAATTAGGTTTGGCTCTTGGCTCTTTGGCTCTTGGCTCTTGGCTCTTTGGCTCTTGGCTCTCAGATTAGGGTGTCCCATTGTCATCATGCATTTTTTCATTCAATTCGGATATCTTCGCTGCTATTTCATCCAACTTTTCGTGAACTCTTAACACACATTTCGAAGAAAGAATGTTTTCATCGAATTTCGAGTCATTTCTTGCAGTGTGAAGTTTGGCTTTTTCATATGCCAATTCTTCATCGAATATATGACATTCTGAAACCAGGAGATCGTGATGCTTCCTAACTAATCCAAGGAGTATATGAAGATAAGGAATACAAACTTCTCTAGGTTCAAAATCCAAAATTGGTTCTTGAATGACATTGAATAATTTGGACTGTCGAGTTCTCTCCCCATGTGCTTCACTCACAAATCGATTGTAATTTTCGCGAATATTTTAGAGGGTTCTTTTTGTTGCTTCTTCACGTTGAGCTAGTGGTTTCTGCATCTCTTTCTTGCTGATCTGGCACATATAATAAGGGTGGGCCGAAGCGGCTGTGGAAAGACTAGGAACTGTTGAAATGAAAGCACAATCTCCACATAAGTATAGTTTCAAACTATATTCTTGCCATATATAATAGCCGTCAAGGGAGTCCACATACTGGTTGAAGTGTTCTCATACTCTCTTGCGATTGGGATAGGTATCAGGGGCCTTAAATATCGCAAATATGACTGTATTATCTGGAGAGTTAGTGTCTTCTACATTCATAAGTTGGAAGGCGAAATCAGCCCTATGTACCTGTACGGTCAAACACATATTGCATTTTACCATACAAAATAACACACCCGATTTCAAATAATTATAGCTGCTAAAACATTGGAGATAAACAGTTATGATGTATTACAAAGTTGTAGGGTACATGACTGGCTTTCATGTGGTGCCAATTTTGGGGGAAAATTTGCACATGCTAATGAGCCTAATTAGCATAATTTATGAAAATGCTTAGTTTTTTTCGTTTGGGAGGTTCATATATCACCCCAAAGTCCATGAAGTGCCCCTATAACTTTGGGAAAACACTCATTCTACATCCCTCTTGATTCTTGATGTCTCTGGTGAAGTTTATCAGTCAAAAAATTTCTTTTTGACTGATAAACTGTTAACGGAAATTACAGTGTTTCACGCATTCCATTCAAAATATTCTGCCTTGTAGAATGGTAATGTTCTTTTCATTTCTGTGTATTGTAACCAGTTTCCCCAACTGAATAATGTTAGGAAATGAAGTACAATAAACATTCTACTCACATTTCCCTTGTTTTTCTCAATCATTCAGTACTTGATCTTGTAATTAGCGACAGTATGGAATCGTTCGAAGCAGGGATCAATACACATTGGCTTGTTGCTAGTTTTGCAGTAAGTTCCAGTCTGTTTCCTATTGCCAGATTTTCTGTCTGAGCATACAACACAGTCTGGCTTGTATCTCTTATCCTCATAGATGGCAGGGAAATCTTGAGGTTTACCCCCCTGCCAGGGGTTTGGTCCTCCAGATCCACAGGGCATGCGTCACCAAGGAGCTCCCGGCACACTTTCAAACGAAACTGTGTGGTCCCTAATTTAGCGTCTGGAAATGCCATGTTGTAAGCAATTTTGGCATTCACCAAGGCTACTTCAAAACAGAAATGTGAAATGACACGGTATCCTTTCAGTTTCTTATGGGGGTACTTGTAATATGACATAGCTTGGCCCAGTCTATCAACGCCCCTCATGGATCAATTTTGGCTTTTAAGTCTCACGATAACCATCAGGAGCATCCTTGGATCGTATCCTCTTTGGAATTGTACGGTTGTCGTGGATTGTAGACAGGGCTGTTACACGTTTCACATCCTGCCATGCTACAGCAAGCATCTCATCGTCAAGTTCATAGTATAGTGGGGGTCCTCCTTCTTCAACTTTCCCTTTTTGAAATCATCCTGAGTTGGCAAATTCCTTCTGTTTACACGGACAGTTCCACAGGCCCCATAACCACGGACTTTCAGAGTGTGGTAGAGATTTGGCGATGAATACCAGTTATCCATAAAGATATGGTTTCCCTTCCTTGGCAACGGCTCGATGATATCCAAAACAACCTGCTCACTAATTGGGAGTGCACGGCGAGTAGGCTGGTCCTTCTCTTTACCAGTGTAGCACTTCCAGTTCAAGCAAAAGCCATTATCAGAATCACACAGGACATAGAACATTTGTGTGGCTTGTTTGGAATGTACTGTCTATAGGACAGCCGGCCCTTGAAAGGGCAGAGACTTTCATCAACACTGACCTCCCTTCCAGAGTCATAGTTACGAAGGTAAGTGGGAAGCACAGAGTCGATGATTAGCCTCACTTTATAAAGAGGGTCATAGTCAGGGCTGTCTCGAGCAGGCTGCAGGTTGTTATCATTGAAATGCAAGAATGAATTTAATAAACGATAACGACGAATGGGCATGACCTTGCTAAAGAGTTGTGTCGCCGTGAGGACATCACGAGACCAGTAATCGCGTGTGTACGGCTTCTTTACTATCCCCATAATCATCTGAAGTGCAGTGAACTGTTTTATTTCACTAGCAGTTGTGTCAGTCCATTGTAAAAACAGAGAAGAAGGGGGAAGATCAGCGGGCTGATCAAAGAACTGCAGTGCGTAAGCATTAGTTGCATCAGCGGTAACGGTAAAAAGTTCCTCCGGGTAAAACTTTATAACATGTATAAGAAGCCCACTGGCTTCATGCCCTCTGGGTTGAATTTCAACTTAGGTCCCTGGATATCATAGGTCCCTTTTACACTACGTGTTTTCAACCGTGCTCGACCCGGGTCGAGCACGGCGCGGCAAAAAAGGCGATAGTGTGAATGGGTTGGCACGGCACAACTGGGCTCGGCACGGTGCTGAGCTAAATGGAGCTTGTCTGTATAACAGCCGATTCTGGGTTTTTGAAGTAGATGTCCGTGAAATTCACGAAACAAAGAAAATTATGTGGAATAAAAGCTAAACTTTGTTAATTATAAGCATAATTAACATATTTTTTAAAAATCTGCGCTTATACCGACATGCGCTAGGTATGGCTGCGTCTTTTTCAACAGAGTTTGCTTCGATGTGACATAGCATGTTGACGTAAAACTGCTCAAGGAAATTTTTTCGGCTTTTCCAACAAAGTCATTTTTCTGGGCAATCCGGAAATAGGATCCAGTTATTTAGCGTGAAAGTTCACTTAGATACAGTTGGGGTCAGAAGTTTACATACACTTTGGTAAAAAAATATTCAACTCAAATTTTCAAAATGTTTTATTGTTCTTTCAAAATTTTTTTTCATGGGGAATTATATTTAAGATGTCTACTTTATTTTCTTGCTTCATTCATTGATTACAGTTTCTTTATTTCAGAATTATGTAACATAGTTTGTTCAATCATAATCAATAATTTCCCATGAAAAAAGTTTTTGAAAGAACAATAAAACATTTTGAAAATTTGAGTTCAATATTTTTTACCAAAGTGTATGTAAACTTCTGGGGCCGTATGCATAAAACATCTTACTCCTTAACTTAGTTTGTCCCTTAAGACCGCTAAGGATTCCTTACAGAAGGACATTTCTTAAGTGATATGCATAAAACGTCGTAAGGTAAACCTTAGGGATGTATTTTCCCTCAAGTCTAAGAAATTTCCTTAAATTCTAAGGATGTCAGTTACAGGCAGTTATCAATTATGCCACACATCTCAGCCAATCGGAGCGACCATTACAAACAGATTTAATCTAAATTGGTTTGGTAAGTGATTGCGTAATCTTGTCCAGAGAATATTTCTTAGTGGCTATGGAAACTCCTTAAGTTTTTACTGGAAATGCCCAACGCCACAAGCCGTAATTCGAGGCCTACATACATTGAACCGTCGTGTATCTACTTAAAGCTGAACTTAATAGATATAAACCCCAAGCGGCAGAGGTAGAAATTACGAACAGCCACAAGGCACTTCCAAACTACCTCTGAAAACGATACACCCTCTCGGACGGTCACAGTTGGTTTCACTTGCCACCACGCTTTTGAACGATGATAAATGAAAAGGCAATTTCCAGAGTGTTTGCGAATTTTCGACCCCAACCGGGGTCTTCTTCAGGCTGGAACTTTACAATCCGAAACTCTATTCAAGATAAACTGCTGTCCATTTATTTTTGACCATGAGTGTACATCAGGGGCGGTAGATTACTCCCAGCTTGGTTACAACAATAAATTAATACGAAGGAATATTTACATCTATATTGCACTGCGCAGACGCTATGAGGCCCGCTGGCGCTCCACTCGTGGTTTTCAGGGAATTATACTCAAACCAGCACATGCAACTAGTGCAGCTATCAAAGAGGCCAAAAGGTCCTATTACTCCTCGAATTTGTCAAAATCACTCAGTTCTCAGAGATCACTATTCCAAACGTTTACAAAACTTACAAGCAGCCAGAGTACACGTTCAGTTGACACTGTTGGAGGAACTACAGATAAGCAACTTGCAGACAAATTTGCCAATTTTTTCAATGGTAAAGTTGCTGATATACGCAGGGGTTTGGATGAACAGCTTGGTACCAATGGCCTGCCTCATATCGCCGATGAGCCACCTGTGGACATTCGTCTGTCGGCATTTGAGCCCACAACTACCCAGGAGCTTGAGAAAATTATTAAGAGCGCCCAAATGAAGACTTCCATTCTTGATCCTATCCCGGGAAGTCTTCTTCAAGATGTTCTCCCAACTATTCTTCCTCAGGTGACTGAAATGATCAACAATTCTCTGTCCACAGGTGCCTTTCCCGACGACATGAGGCTGGCTGTGGTCACCCCCTTACCCTCCTTTTCAGCAAAATCTGAGGGGGACTGGTGTACACTTCTAGGTGACTTGGCTGGAATGACCCTTCGACAATTCTATATGGAATGCATGTTTCTTCAATTTTTAGGACCTCTGATGTTGTAGGTGTTGTGAAAGGAATCTTCAACTACTCATTGCTACTTGCTGAATTGTCGTTATTAGGATTCAGGAATGTTGTTTTTCTTTGGTGAGTTGGAGTTCCACTGAAATTTGGGGATGTCCTCCTTCTTCGGTACGTGTGAGTCCTGTTGAGATTTGGGGAGGCCCTCTCTCTTCGGTGCGTCGGAGTCCACCTGAGCTTTGGGGATGTCCTCATTCTTGGGGATGTCCTCATTCTTCGGTAAGTGTGAGTCATACTGAGATTTGGGGATGCAATCTCTCTTGGGTGAGGGGGAGTCCACGTGAGCTTTGGGGATGTCCTCTTTCTTTTGGTGAGTGGGAGTACTACTAAGATTTGGGATGCAGTCTCTCTTTGGTGCGTCGGAGTTCTACTGAGATTTGGTGATGTGCTGTTTCTTTGTAGGTTGGGAGTCCACACGAGCTTTGGGATGTCCTCTTTCTTTGGTGAGTGGGAGTACTACTAAGATTGGGATGCAGTCTCTCTTTTGTGCGTCGGAGTTCTACTGAGATTCGGGGATGGGCTCTTTCTTTGTAGGTTGGGAGTATACACGAGCTTTGGGATGTCCTCTTTCTTTGGTGGGGTGTGGAGGGTGGGGGGTCCCACTGAGTTTTGGGGATGTCCTCTTTCTTTGGTGCGAGGGAGTCCTGCAGAGATTTGGGGATGTTCTCTTTCTTTACTGAGAGGGGGTCCCACAGAGAATTGGGAATGTCCTCTTTCTTTACTGAGAGGGGGTCTCACGGAGATTTGGGGATGTCCTCTTTCCTTGGTCAGAGGGAGTCCCGCAGATATTCGGGGATGTCCTGTTTCTTTTCTGAGAGGGAGTCCCACGGCCGCCACTTTGTTTCTCGCCCTCAAAAGGCAGTAACCCCTTTTCTTCACACACATGCAGTAGCTTCATTACCTCTGCCACAAATATAAGTAAAGTTCATCATACGACAATTCTATATGGAATGCATGTTTCTTCAATTTTAGAACCCCTGATGTTCTAGGTGCTGTCAGAGGAATCTTCAACTCCTCATTGCAACTTGCTGAATTGTCGTTATGAGGATTCAGGAATATTGTTTTTCTTTCGTGAGTTGGAGTTCCACTGAAATTTGGGGATGTCCTCCTTCTTCGGTAAGTGTGAGTCCTGTTGAGATTTGGGGAGGCCCTCTCTCTTCGGTGCGTCGGAGTCCACCTGAGCTTTGGGGATGTCCTCATTCTTGGGGATGTCCTCATTCTTCGGTAAGTGTGAGTCATACTGAGATTTGGGGATGCAATCTCTCTTGGGTGAGGGGGAGTCCACGTGAGCTTTGGGGATGTCCTCTTTCTTTGGTGAGTGGGAGTACTACTAAGATTTGGGATGCAGTCTCTCTTTGGTGCGTCGGAGTTCTACTGAGATTTGGTGATGTGCTGTTTCTTTGTAGGTTGGGAGTCCACACGAGCTTTGGGATGTCCTCTTTCTTTGGTGAGTGGGAGTACTACTAAGATT
>NMRB01000744.1:248122-261647 GCA_002633025.1 Notospermus geniculatus | reverse complement strand
ATGTTCAAGGAGGAACTGGATGAGTTACAACTCTTAGGCAGCATTGAGGTAGGTTTCTTTGTTTGGCAATAAGTAGGTCTGTCGGTAGAATAATAGTGAGGTTTCGCAAATCTGACGAAACACAAAGTACGAAATACGAAATTGGATTTCATTTCCGAGACGTAATGTATTTCTGGAGATGGTTGGTACCACAAATATCGCCTGCTGCAAGGGAGTCTTTTCGCGTATGACGTTAGACCGATTGGGTTAAGGTGTGTATTTAACTTTGAAATTTATCTTTCATTTCAACTTCGTAGATACAAAGTGGAAATTTAAAAATTCAAGGTGCACCATAACTCTCTCGGTCTTACATGATATGCTAAAAGACGCACTGGCAGCTGGGATATTTGTGGTACCAACCATCTCCTGAAATACATCAGGTCCTGGAAATGAAGTTGAATTTCGTACTTCGTGTTTTGTTAGATTTGTGAAACCTCGCTAAGACCTTTGCCTGATCGGTGGAAAGATCAGGGAGAAAGATATTGGTGAGCACGAAATACTGCATTAGTTCAATAGGCAAATATCTGGCGGATTACTTCAAGGAGGATTGGTTTCCCTGAGAAAGTCTGCAGTGTCAAAGGGGTCGTCCTCTGTATCACATAAGAGTGGGTCCGATAGATGGACAGGTGCTATGTTTTCAACTCTAACAAGTCAAGATCAGTACGAGATCTGGTGTCACTTTTTGTGCATCTACGAAAGGATTTGAGTTATATGTCAAAATCTTATGAATCACATGAAGCAAAGATGATGGAGAAGTGGTTTTTAAGTGTTTATCTCCCTGTTACATGTATGAAATACATGTATACAATGGGTCATATGAACAAAGACTAGCAAATGCTTTTACTTGAATTTTGCAATACAAATGCACTAGGCAATGCTGTACAAATCCGAAGTAAAAGCATTTGCTAGTCTTTATTCATATGACCCATTGTATAGTCATGATAGTGGTTGGCGTCTTGGCCTCCGAGCTGGAACTTAAACAACAACTTTGGCTGAGGACTAGGATGGGTGACCGGTGAGAACGATAGGCCTACACTCCCCTTTTCGGTGATTTCCATCGGCTGGCTTCTGTATTTGGGGTGATTGTTACAAGGGTGATGACATTTCCATATCGGGGACACCACTAACAGTTACAAAACCATATATTTTTTGCTGTCGTCCACAAACTGTAGTTGGAGAGTAAAAGCACTTTACCGCACCCACGGTAGGGAATGGGGACATTGAATTACCATATTTTAACCTAAGACTTCTCCCCCCAAAATGTCTACCCGTCTTATATTAGCTATCAGTGGACTAATATTATAAGCAGCTACATAGTATGTATATCGGATTGATTCGAAAGAAGAACACGTTGTTGAATGGACGTAAGAATGCAGACAAAAACAAGTGCATGGCACGAATACCTAACATAGAACATTATATCTATTATTAGACTAATGTTAAACGTAGGCCTAATAATTCAAGTTGAACAAAACTCGTTGAAGATCTATGACACAATACATGTACTTTGCTGTTAAAGGGAGACTCCATTCATTGGGGAGGTTTCGAAATCAAACGATAAACCAAAACTTTACGACAACGTTATTTGTTATACTACACATTAACCAGATTTTGCATTGCATTTCCGGTACAAAAATAAAGTTGTCGTTAACGTTTACGTTTATCGTTTGATTTCGAAACCTCCCTATCGTGTAAAATGGGCCGTATTCTAGAAGCTTCCTTAAGTGTAAGGTGGTCGACCTTAATCTATTGGGCCGTATTCTAGAAGCTTCCTTAAGTGTAAGGTCGACCTTAATCTATTGTGTTCTACCCTGCAAACAATAGCTAAAGGTCTTAAAGATAATGTATCACGGATATTTTCGCGGGCCACGAAAAGCATTGTTTATTTACATTTTGTTTGTTTATCTCCAGTCTTTCTTTGTGTTATGAGTAATTTGTTGGCGGCATGCCCCTCTAGAAATTCTTTTGATAATGAAAATATTCAATTTCGTGGGTTGGCATGTCCCAAAAGTCCAAAATAACACAATGTAAACATCCATGTTTACAAACATTAAATGTAAACAATGAAGTCGTGATATATTATCTTTAAGGAAGCTTCTAGAATACGGCCCTTGAATTTTTGAAATATCGTTAATACATTCAAATTCATTGATATCTGCAACATATCATATTTTTTTTAACATTAGCAAACTCATCATTTTAAGTATTTTAATTGAATCCCAAGGGGACCATTGCACACCACATGTGATGTCATGTGTGCTCAATGCATGCCATATTTATGAAGGTACAACCAATAGGCCTAGGCAGTCACAGTATTAGCTCATTCACTACAAAGGTCGTCAGCCAATTGACACTAGTGACATCACAACTCAAGTCTAGACGACAGGCAAAAATCCACTTGCGATCCGATGGTATTCAAATCTCGCCTAAACGCAAATGAGACCCGATGCGGGTCGATCGGATCCAATCGGATCGAATCTGAATGTGGTTTTTTGGCTTGTCGTCTAAACGGCCCTATGGATTGAAAAAAATTCAAAAGTTTACAATGAGTGGAGTCTCCCTTTAATACATACAAAATACAATAGGCTAGGATTGCCGCCAATATAACATGTGGACACACCGCTCCGGGCATGCGGTGTCGTCAAAAACAAGGCTCGCTTCCTTGGTGATCTAATAGTTTGAGGTCATTAAGGTTTAAACTAAACAACATGATCGCTTCACTGAAGGGATAGGCCTTTCTTGTCATGAGCAATGGGTTCACCATAAGCAGATAAGGCCTAATAACGAAAATAAAGACCACGGGGAGCGCTTTTTTCAAGTCAAATCAGTACAAGCACATGTAGATTGGCGTTGTAGTAACCTGGGTCCTTCACATTCGTTTAACTTGCAGATCAGGGGCCTGTTTCATAAGGTGACTTTAAGCTAATGGTACCATTACCTCAATGCATTTTCCATTTGGTTAAAGGTACCATTAGCTTAAAGTCACTTTATGAAACAGGTTCTGAAGCGGAATATAGATTTAGTTCTGAGACCGCCGCTAGGCCTGTGCTGAACAGTTTCGTAAATCCCTTCACCTAAACTGACGCCAAATACGACATGGAATATTTTTATTTCTTTATCACTTTATGACAGGATGGTCAGGTCATACAATAATTCTTGTCTTGACGATTAAACGCCTTAGCATAATAATAGGGTCCCAAATATTTGGTCCTATTTGATGGCCAGTTCGGCGTAAAACCTGTCGTTAAATTAAATGTGCACTTGAGGGGAACTCTGAGTTCCAGAATTAATTACATGTATCTGCCGAATAATAGTGTTTCTGTCACTTTATGTAGCGTGTTCGATTACTAGCGCCGCGTTTCCCCGAGTAAGCGCCACAGCGTTCTGGTTAGCTCTGACGTCACCACTCGCGCTTACTCGCGCCTGGCCGAAGTGAGCGACCCTCTGAGCCGGTTACTTCGGGAAAAGATGGCGGCGAAGCTGATTCAGCCAATGGAGAACGAGGAAATGCTTAGACTGGTACCCGGTCTTCTGGGCAGCTTGCATTCGAAGACCGGTGAAATCAAATGATCTTACGGCGGAATTACGACGAGAGTGACGTCATTCTACAAGCTCCAATAGATGGCGGCTCCCACAACTTGGGCATGATCATGTCATGATCATCTCGTAATCATGAGTAAATTTCAGGAAAACATAGATTTTTGCTTGAGATCAAAGTTGGCGTTAGCTCAGGTGAATGAAAGAAGGCAAACAACTTACTGCTGCCTAAAACCCATGCAAGCTAAATGCCTGAAACGGGCAGTGAACGGTGATACAGTTGCTATTTTGCCTACGGGGCTTCCCCGAGCTAAATATAGACCAGCGGGCGCCATGATGGTTTTATGCATTTGCTTTCGTCTGCATGTCCTAGTATATTCAATCAGGACAGTGTTCGGTCTAGGAAATGCTTTGGTGCCATGACGCTTTACTCGAGCCAGGCGCGAGACCGTTCGTTTACCTGGCCCTTCACAGACGCCATGACACTTTACTCTAACTAGGCGCGACATCGTTCATTTACTCGGCCTCACTGCACATGCTCCACAATGCGCGGTATCCGAGCTTCCTCAAGCGCGGTGCAAGTAATCGAACACGCTACTTTTCTCTTCGGGTCTCCCACATCACCGGCGTTTCAGAACTCTTCGAACCTTCCTCATCTCCGACAACATCCACGCCAACGGTCAGTGCAACGTTTTGGATGTCTGTCAACTCCAATTAAACCTTATCTCCCGCAGTGAGCCGTGTATATCTCAAGCAATTCATCCATACTTAGGGACTGTCTCAAAATTACATGATGCCAAAAAAGACGAAGTGACTTCACCTTTTTCCCTGACCCCCTCCCCCCCTCCTTGAAAGATGAAGTGGGTACTTGACATTGGCTTCATCCATGTAGGGATGGTAGGCATGGAAAGATGATAAGAAAAACATGTGAAGACACTAGTAAACCAAGGAAGCCTATAAAGAAGTCATTCTCCTGTAAAAAAGAGTGATGCCAATTTTTTTCAAAAAAGATGAAGTGGGCTTCCCCAAATCGAGAACCCTCTCCCCCTAGGCGATGTCACTTCGTCCTTTTTGGCATCAAAACAATTTTGAGACTGCCCCTTAGCGGAACCTACCACCCTACAGGTCTGTGTCCATTTGTCAACGCTTTTAAGTCTACCGGGGCACAGGACAGTCATAATATCTTCCATAGTCGATATCTAATACCATAAAGGAATCAACCATAAAGGTTCAACTGACAAATTTAGCATTTTATAAATGTGGACAATATGCCTTTAAAACCCAACAGATTTGCATTCTGACGTTTCCATGTGATAGGCAAGACCCTTCTGCACATTCACTGCAAATTTTATTGAATTCCGANTGTACCTCTTCACCACAAAAAAAGTTGAAGCTCGTGCCTATTACGTAAAGCCAAAATTCAGGCATTGAGAGACATCTGGTGGCAACAAAGGAAGTGTCTCCCTCAGTAAGCTCATCGTTCGCAGTTAAACCTTTATGGTTGATTCCTTTATGCTAATACCGGTACCTGATAAGCTGAATGATGAAAATACTGTAAGCTTATTTTCTCTACCATAATCTTATTGAAATATTTGTGCGATCGGTATTTTTTTTACAATTATTAGGCTGCTCTGCATAAGTCTCTGTTTATCGGCGCTGAATTATTGTAGGCCTGATCGTGATCCCGTCACGTATGCTTGGGGTTTTCAGGTCGGCTATAAACGTATACATGTCCCAACTTTTAAAAAATTATCCTATGCTGAAGATTCGTCCATATTTTTTAATGTTTTACATGTTCACTATAATAGGCTACATATGCAGTTTATTTGAAGTTTCAAAAACAGACACGTACATGTTCATATGTATGTCTGATATCATAATGCAGAGAATAGAAAAAAGGGTAACTCTCAACTTGGTGCTAGACATACAACATGTACAATGTATCGGGTGTCCCAAAAAAAGTGAACCACCTTTTTGACAGGTATTTTCTCGGCGATAGATAAGCCGAATTCTTTGGAAATTTTCCCAGAGTAACATTAGGGTATCATCAACAAGTCTGCAAAATATCTCAGCCGTCGCATATTGTGTGAACATATTGCATGAACATGATGAAGGTCACATTGCACAGCTCTGATATTGGATTTTTTGACATGCTGTTTTAAATTTGACAATGCTCGCATAATTTGCGACCGATCTCCTAGATATTTCACAGACTTGTTGATGATACCCTAAGCTTACTCTGTGAAAATTTCCAGTGAATTCGGTTTATCTATCGCTGAGAAAATACTTGTCAAAAAGCAGTTCACTTTTTTGGGACGCCCGATATATCATTTTATTCTTCTGTGAAAATCGTAAAAGAGGCTGCGTGAAACGCTTGGACTCTACAGGCTTTAATGACTGTTCCGATTCCTTCTGATGATGTCAGGTTGCTGAGATTATTGTCACAATTCGGATTAAACATCAGTCAAGGGCAATGCCAAGATACAGAATAGCACAAAATTGACACACAAAATGATAATAAACAAGAAGTCAATCTCCAGAATTCACGAATTTTCGACCCCAACCGGGGTCTTTTTCAAGTGGAACTTTACAATCTGAAACTCTAGAAAAGACTGAGCTGAAACCTGAATGTGGAACTAATTCCTTAATTGCTCACTCATCCTGTCTACACAGGTTAGTTCCACATTCAGGTTTCAGCTCAGTCTTTTCTAGAGATTCAGGTTGTAAAGTTCCACTTGAAAAAGACCCCGGTTGGGGTCGAAAATTCGTGAATTCTGGAGATTGACTTCTTGTTTATTATCGGTCAAGGGCAATGCATAGAAAACATGTTTTCCACGGGCAAGTCTAACTACATTTCGACTTGGATGTGTTAAAGATAATTTATCACGGCTATTTTCGCGGGCCACGAAAATCATTGTTTATTTACATTTTGTTTGTTTGTGTCCAGTCTTTCTTTGTCTTATGAGTAATTCGTTGGTGGCATGCCCCTGTAGAAATTCTTTTGCTACCGTAAGTATTCAATTTGAGGGGTTGGCATCTCCTAAAAGTCCAAAATAACATAATGTAAACATCAATGTAAACAATGAAGTCGTGATACATCATCTTTAAGCACGGCGTAGGCTGTACCAGGTGTCCCAACAATTTTACATCGGACTTTTGGTTAGTCTAAACACGGCGTCGAATTCCTGTGGTATAATTGCATTTTAACATCACAACACAAATACCGACACCTTCTTCTTCACCACATGCTGATAGTTGGTGTGAAAATCCCGTATGTTTCCGGTCTGTTGTCCATTAACTTTGTTTGCCTAAAGGACTCCCACGGCTTTTGGGGCCATATGCACCAAACGAAGTTTATCTTGAACTCAGGTTGAGCCACAACTTTTCAATTGTTCAGGTTTGCCATGGCATGATGTGACAATGGAAAAGTTGTGGCTCAACTTGATTTCAAGATAATCTTCGTTGGTGCATACGGCCCTTGGAATCAATTTAGGCCCAAAATGCCGACAGGTCTCGACGGTTTATTCACATCCTAATGTGGATTCCGAGGGTCAATATTTATGACGACCTTGCCGATCTCAAATTCAACCTCGTTCCCAGGGCTTAACGTTGGCTTGTTAACCCGGGCTTCAGAACCGAATACCTCGGCTGTATTTGGCTATCGGCGTGACGCCATACCCAATTTGAAATTTGAACTACCCAGGAAAATGGATTAAAATATGGTCTATTTTATTTTATTTTCCATATCATAGCAAACATTTATCATAGAGACTTCTGGTGGCAACACATGAAGTGTATCCCTCAGTTACTTCATTGTGCGCAGTTTTAACTGATTTAAAAATCTTCATGTTTGATTCCTTTATGATCATATGCGCCACTTTTCCACATCCCATAAAGAGAAATTAGCAACAACCCGTACTCCGCTTCTGAAGTTGAAGTTTGGCAGAACTCTGGAACCTTTTTCTAAGGTCCCTCCATATATTCACGCCGGTTTCAGAAATAACTATGATGTTATTCACTTCTATTCAAAACATGATATCCAACAAAGAGCACAAAAACGACACACAAAATGATAGTAAACATAAAGTCGTCTCCCAATTTTGCAAATTTTCGACCCCAAGGCGTCTTCCTCATTATAGGCACTTTCTAGTTGTCTATCCAGTGTAACAGTTCGTTGCTTTCATCATGAAGGACTAGTCATTAGTTTATCGTTTTCTTCATAGATGGCAGCAGTGTCATTCTTGACGGATATTCGCCAAAAACACCGGAAACCGACATTTTCGTCCAAAATTATAGATCCTCGCAATACGATGTCATAATAATTATGTATACCGAAAACTATCAATGTTATTTTTTTTACACGCAGACATTAACAGAAAAATCATACAAATGCATCCTCTCTGAAACAAGATCCGCACAATCCCAGCGTTCAAACCCCGTCACTTCTGCCTTGCCTGACAAATCTGACGCTCTCTGGAGGTTGTTCATGTGACGTCACACCCTAATTATCATACAATTCATAGGAACTGGTGCGGCCATATTGGCCGTCAGTGTCAATGGGGTTTACTGAAAGAAATCAGATTTTAACTGGAATATTTTCCAAACTACCTTTCTTATCATTTCAGTTTCTTAATACATGTATATTGATTTTTCAAATAAAATTACATGTTCTACAGCAGTCTGATGATCGAATGACACCTGTCTGTTGTAAAAATAGACAATTAGTGCTGAGATACAGGTGTAGTGTATTACAGACGGCCAAGCTCATGGCGAATTATGTATTAAATTTGAGTTGTGATGTCGGTGAAGAACTTCTATACCCTGGCTCTAGCCTGGTTCCCTGTCCACCGTCTAGATGGCGCTGCGTAGACGGTGGCCTAGTCTCGCACCGCCAGCCTCTGATCTCGCTCCGCTTCCTTCGCTTGAATCAGAGTCTGGCCCCAGACGCATTCATTCTGGTTATGCTAACGGTTCCAACATCTCACCACAGGTGGCGCTCACGCACAGACGTCGATTAAACGCGCCATACGATTTCTTAGCGTACCGCATTAACAATCCATCCAATTAGTCTTATCGAGCTCTATGACACATATTATTTAGATTTCAATAATTTTCTGTATTTTTATCACCGTTCCTGCGACATGATATAGGAGCTGAATCGATGCTCTGACTTAACGCATAGCTCTGTATAAATTGACATCCGAGTATGCATGTCCGGGATCAGGTCGCGGGTACCCGGATGTGATTACGAAAATATTTCGTCTGGGGCTGGTCCCTCCTGGGTGAGCACTACTGCCACCTGGAGGGAACAGCTGGAGCTGGTCTAACGGTGGCCAGGCAGTTGCCGCGAGTTTTACCAGGAATTCCGGATAAAGGGTATGGCCTCGGGGTTTAACTTGTCAATTTATCTGACAAATGAAAAGGATTGGGAATAATGATAGAGAAAAAATAAGGATTTAGCTAATTCATACTTGATACATACAACACTGGTGAAACGAATGAGCATTTGTGAGTTTGAAGTATTTTTTACTTGGTCGAATCGATGACTCAGAATGTTAGACTGGCTTTGTCTCTTGCCCAAAATAGGTCATCCTGGTTGTAATGACGTCAATTCTCATCATGCTCAACGGCTACTGCCTGGCCTCCCTCTACGCAGCGCCATCTAGACGGTGGCCAGGGAACCAGACTACCCTGGCTCCCGCATCCAATACTAGAATGGGCGAGTAGTCATATTCGCCGCGTGCTGTCGCTTGGGCTGTGGAAACTTCAGGGGTCTGTAACTTCTGAAATCGTGGCTTCGATTCCCAGGTGAAACCTATTAACGTGTGAAGCTCTGGGAACTTGTTGCGCGAGGTATACTGGGGAGGAATCGGGTACTGTATATTAATCTCCTGTTAAAGGAGCACGGTAGAGGGCGACACCTAGCGGCAGCAACACGAACTACAAAAATCCATTACAAAACGTGTAGTAAATCCGGTCAATTCGCCGATAACGTAGTTAGTCCCCGGGTTGGAGATTGGCGCGGTGGCGCCGGCTGGCGAGAAAAAGTGGTAATACCGTGGTCCTTTAAAAATTCAACCATAATATAAGGGAAAGATCTTCAAGTTCAGTTTGCAAACTCAGCAAGAAAATCATGCGCACAATCCGTGCACAACGCGTCCCGTGATTGATTCGTTCCACTCGCAATAGATGGCAGGGCGGTTGGCCTGTGTAACCCTATCTAAAGTCTGGCAACACCTATCTTCGACCTAATGGAATGCGGAAGTCATGTAATGTGGCAGAGCTTTGCGGTTTTTAATCACGCCTGTCGATCACTTGTGATCGTTCCCGATTGTTCGTGTTGTCCGCTGGTCATTCAATAGCCGCATGTGATTAAAGGTCCGCGGAATATCCAACGATCAATTTCCTAACTTCCGCATTCCATTAGGTCAAAGATAGATGTTGCCAGACTTTACCTGGAGCTATGTTGATATTCATATCATCATCTTCTACTGCATGTAGGGCTTGCAGTATCATTGGAAACACTGCTATTTTACTTATGTGCCTTTAAAGTCATGAAATTAGTTTGGGGACAGTTTTCAGGCTAGAGCATGTGCCTACAATTTAACTGAATTACACCTAAAAATCGATATTGTCAGCTGAGCGTATCGCCCATGGGCGACTTGTTACATCAAAGCACTCTGACCAAAGCCACGGCAAATAGCTGAAGGAATCGGCCCGGGAAGTCAAATATAAATTGAATTTGAATGAGTCTGTAACTAACGGAATGAGGTTCGTTCCCATGGGTAATATACTGTCGTTGCTGGGCGGTCCTAGCATCCTGGACCATGACCTTAGTTTGCCCCTATCTTGGTTGAATTTTGTCTTTTCTATCTTGTGTGATATGCAAAAGAATCAGAGTTTGTATTTTTTAATGACCACCATGTGATGGGGCCACCCTCAAATCACGACCTTAAAGGCCAATTCACACTTTGTGTTTTGCGCTTGTCCGTTTCCTATGTGAGTGCGTGGTAGAAATAGGGAACGCACAAGCGCAAAGCGCAAAACGGAGAAACGAATCTACCCTTACCCGGCGTATTTATCTGTCAGACCCCCTGCCCTGGCATTCCCACAGAAAAAGTGACATCTGCTGCAGTAAAGATTCGTGATAACAATATTTAACAACACCTTGTCTATCCTTTTCGTCAAAAAGTTAAGACACATACCGTGTCAAACAGAATATTATTGATAGAATAAACCCGTTATATTAAACGCTCTCTGCCATGATGCGTTTACCTTTGACTCTAAAAACGACTGCTTATTGGCAAGTTTAGGCGACAAACAGCGCTTAGGCGTTCACTTTTAACACGAAAAGTTAATCTTCCTTGTGGAAAAAAGGTTTTGTATCGGTGGTGTGATATTCAGCGGGGTTCAGTGGCAGAGCACTTTTGCAGTGTTAGGGCCATTAGGGAGTTTAAGAAATCAAACGATAAACGTTAACTTTACGACAACGTTATTTTTCATACTGCGAAATCACCAGATTATATATTGCATTTTCGGTACAAAAAATAACGTTGTCGTTAAGTTAACATTCGTTCGATTTCTTATGCGGGCTTGACGGAGCCGCTAAATGTACGCAGTTGACTTTTCCGTCACTGTGTGGCGCTCCTGAAGCAGCACACACGTCATTGGTCAATAAGTTACGCGGGTGCCGTTCACCATGGCGTGGATCGTGCAAGCCGCAGTTCGAATAAAAATGTTTCGCTGCGGGCATGCTGAGGATAAGGTGGATACCAAGAGCGGGTGATCCACTGCAGATGGCGTTCCCTTGCGATCA
Source organism: Notospermus geniculatus (assembly GCA_002633025.1). NCBI lineage: Eukaryota > Metazoa > Nemertea > Pilidiophora > Heteronemertea > Lineidae > Notospermus > Notospermus geniculatus. Next base: position 250,255 of record NMRB01000744.1, on the reverse strand, counting down.
CCTTATATGGCAATCGGAAGTCCTTATAAGGTGATCGTAAGGGATCGCAACTCCGTCTCAAGCCGAAATCGCGACACTCACCCGCTTTAGTGACGCTCGTCTTGACTTGACATTCTGGCCATGTCCAACTGGGCGAATGATTCAAACCATCATTTGTGCTTTAACACAATCGGATAACCTTTTAACTGCGCCGGTTAGTTCGCCAGCGCATATTATGGAAAAAAATACCAAATATTGAACAAATTACTATAATTGCTCTAAATTCTATACCACAGAATGAAAATAAGTCGTATGGACCGAGCCTTCCAATAACATTATGATATCATAATTAAATCTATTCTTACCAATCTTACGGTTGGCTTCCACCGAGGAGAGATGCAAACCGAATAATCCAAAGAGATAAAAAACACAAATATATTTTCCCGAAAGCTTTATTTGCGCTCATCCGCATGTTAAAACATCTCCAAACAAAACAGGCTTCGTTTCTAGTGATTATCACAGAAATCCATGCGAAAACTTTTTATCGGGAACGATTATTCCTGTACGGGGACTGGAGCTATTAATCTCAATGTGTGGATAAAATATTATGGAGTTTTTGGCGATATTGCCCCAGGAAATCTCCAAATTCTGTGCATCCACCTCAGGCCTAGTTCGTGATCCGTTATTCACATCAGAAAATTAACAAATCCAGATTTGTGTTCGTAAAATGATTTCTGTCTACCGGTATTGTTACGTCGAAAACACAACTATAAGATAAAATACAACTCTATACAACGCATCATAGGATTATCTTTATTCCAGCGGGCAAATATATGGAATTATTCCCCGGAAAATGCTATATCATTTTTACTTTTTTCGGTTGAGTTGGCGGCGGGAAGGCATCGGCTGATTAAAAGTGGATTCGCCGTTTCAGCCCTTACAATGGCGCAGATATGAAGCTCGCATAAGCTTAATCCCAAATATGCGTACTGCGACTTTCTAAGTTTACTTTCCTTTTTTGCTTTTTTCCTTGTGCAGTAAACCTTTGGCAATAAAAGTACCTCCAGCACGCACTGTCACTTGCTTTTTAAAAAGGACTGGCCGACCAGAAAATGGAAAGTTTCATTCTATTGCTGGCTGGCTTCGACAGACCACAAAATGCAAACAATCTTACATTCGTCACCTTTTAACTTGACCCAAAGGCAAAAACTGTAGGGCATAGCAGCAGGTGACATTCACAACAAATGGTATTCGACGCAGTTTATGATGTAATTTGGGAATAAAGGTCGCCAAGCAGGCTATGTACGAATTTCCTTTCGCATCAGTGCAAATCACCGTTTTGTTTTGATAGTCTTTGAACTTGAATAAATACTACAAAATGTTTCTTCCTTCTTACTCCCCACAAAATCATGAAAACCACTAATTACCACAATGGAGTAAGTAAATTCTTGGTAGCTCGTCAACAGGTGTGTAGCGACTCTGGAAACACGTGCGGCCCCAGCATTGTCCTTTTGCGGCCATTTTGTATATAATCCGGAAGTTGACAATGGCCGCGATGATGTCATATCCGGTCAGAAAGCGCATTATGGTGTTTGCTGAAACATTCAGCAACTTCTGAAAGGGATAAAAGCGATTTAAACAACCCTGATATTTTTTCTGTGGCGAAAGTTGCTTTTGTAGGTTGTGATGTTTGTTTTATACTTAGCAAAGTTGTGACGCAATAATTAGTGTGACCATTTGATAATAATGAAAGTGTGAGAGCTTTGTGCAATCAGACCATAAGAGAATCGACATGACATATTTGCTCAACAACGGATTGGTATTCAACAAATTTCGAACTGGACAATACCATGTTTACCTACACATTAGGTGTCAGCAGTGCTAATTCCATTTAGAGTAAATACTAAGCTCAACTTAGCATTTTTGACCCTCCGTTGCCAATGGGCACTTGTTCATTATTTAGCACACGGATTTCTTCTTTCGTATATTTGTTTTCAAATCATTCAACTCTTGTTTCACGCATTATTCCACTCACCCGTGACTGACATGGCCATTGTCCACGACCCCAGTTTCCCGCCTCACTCATGCCCCTTTTTTGTTATATTATTTTAGGCCAACCCATTCGTTTTAAAAAGCTGTCAAAACAGTTTAGGA
>NMRB01000744.1:216298-238985 GCA_002633025.1 Notospermus geniculatus | reverse complement strand
ATGCCTTATGCGAGAGTCCGTGGGTTCGAGTCTGGTAGAAGGGCGTGATGACCTTCACCTTGGAAACCCGTTTATTTCTTATTTCACATCTAGAAAAAATTCACGAATACACATTAATAGTTTGGGCGTATTACGCAGTGTGATCGGTGAATGACTTCACCACAGGAAAGTCGTAACAGTCCCAATTCTGTCCTCATTCTGGTGTTGGCGCTTGATGCAGGAGAAAACAGGAGTTCCGAAAGGAACACTGGTTATGAAGAAACATCGGTTTCGAATTTGCGGGAGACATTGGTCCTAGAAACCATAACCCATTCGGTAATAGCAACAGGCTGTGAGTGTGACCTTTCCTCTGGGCTGCCAGGGTGGTGCAGTGGAAACACCAGCACCTGTCACATCTGAGGTTCCAGGTTCGACCCCCGGTCACGCAGACCTCTCTTTGACATCGCGAGTTTTCACCGGGCACTCCGGTTTCCTTCTGCTGTACGTTGAATGCGCCAAATGTTGGGCTCACGGTCTCGCGATTCAATGTTTGTAAGTTAACAATAAAAATGATTGACTTTATCTTCATATCTCAAGATGGCGACCCGATCCACACACGAATCTCTCGTCTCGCTGCCCGCAGCAGAGAAAGTCACTTGCGTCCTTTCTATAGGACTCGGATTATGTATTACCCTCGACCAGTTATTCGGTTTAAGGACAAATATCCATAATCCGTCTGTATTAGGCAGCTTGTCCTGGCTGAGCTTCAGCTCCTTAGGGCTGCTCCTCACCCTTTCCGTTCTCAACTGAAACTGACGTTCTCTATGTACTGTACATTTCTGATCTGTAGTGGGGAAAAGTCAGTATCACCGCAATCAGAGGGAGGATTGTTGATTGGGGTAACGATTTCTGTGTACACTACGCAGGACTTGGTGGTACAGAATGGAGCTGTTGCATCAATCGATTGTATTCCCACTGACTACAAGTGCAGATAGTGCCTTTTACCATTGGGAATTAGTACATGTGAAGTCTGAAGGGACGCTGAGAAAAGATTTGGCTTACCGCGGTATATGAAACCGAACAGGCCCGGATCCAGAGGGGGGCACATGGGGCACGTGCCCCCCCCCTATTTTTGAGGGGCAATGATTTTTTTACTGCATTTTTTGAAAATCGTCTAGTATTTCATGTCTAAGATGCTGGGAAATCGCATCTCAGGGCTTTGATTTTTATCAGATTTTCCCGGGGAGGCCTCCGGACCCCCCCCTTCGTGTGCGCGCCAACTGAGGATCAAAAATCAGGCCAGATCAAAAAGAGGCCAGCAACTCCGGGAACACGATTAAGATTGAAAAGAACGGGTGTTTTATGAAATATTTCATTCCACAATGAAAGCGTTACTGTGATGACAACGAAGCCATGCGCTTACGTATCCTGAGATCATTTCAGCTGCTCTACTGACACGACTGAGGAGATGTCCTAAGACCCAGTTTGAGAGGTTCCATCACACAAAACTCCCTACGCAGTTGTGTACCGCGCCCTCTTCGGTTTACCCGCGGGTTACCGAAGGGGGTGCGGGTCACAACTGCATAGGGAGTTTACACACGACACCGAAAAACGAGTATTGATTATAAAATATGTTATATTTAGATCACCAATAAGTACCCGTACACAACTTTTCATCATACCCTGAGAATTCATGATTTCCTTCACACCCTGAGAATAGGAGCTGTCAGCGAGTTGACCACTAGGTGTCACTAGGGCCCAATTCAATGCATGTAGCGGACCCAGTCATTATCGATCGAGCAGCGATCATAATAGATTTCCTGTACATTTGGTCCGCTAAGACTGTGCTGCCATCTGTTAGCAATATGCGCGGCTGACTGCTCCTATTCATGATTTCGACGTGCTGATCCAAATTGCATCGGAACCACGTCACAAAAGTCGTCTTCGGCTAGTATAGACTGGTAGGCTATATACGGGATATTCGCGTCCGCACGTATTTGATTGCAACTTTACCCATAAATGTGACACAAAAATATCTTCTGTCTTAGCAGTATAAAGAATATAGACTACAATACGTGTATAAGATTGTATATCTTATGACATGTATGAGCATTTTGTAAATGTCCTTAATTCTATAACATGCTACATGTACGTACGTACATGCATGTACTACATTGTATAACCATCCGCCACACTGAAGTCCTCAGTCCCAAAGCCAGCGAACTAACTAAACATCCGCAAATACTCGGCAAGAGGAGTAAGTGCTGACCTCTGCGTGACGTCATCCACATGTTGCTCCTGCATCAGTGACCGTTGTTGGGGAATGTCACTTCGTAAAATGTGTAGCTTGACTTCGTTAAGGAAAGAAGGCAAAAAAGATAGGCTAAAATATCAGCACAAATCTACCATACAGAAGATTTTTCATTTGGCAAACACCCCTGACGGAAATTGTACATTCGCACTGTACACTATGACGTGTGAAAACCAGAGCCATCAGTGACGGAACATAGGGCGCGTTTTGAAGCCAGATACTCCTGATCATCATGAAAAGGATACCTTTCTAAAAAGGCGGGTAAATACGGCATTTCCCGCCTTTCGAACTCTCCTCCGAGAGCCTCGACTATTTTCTTGAAGTCAGTATGGTACTTGATTGGAACCGGCTCCATCTGGAGAAAGAGAGAGTAACTACAAGTACTGCAACAACATACAGTAAGAACTGATTGGCCGAGTCGCTGGCCGAGTATTCGTAACACTTCGGGCGTTTCCGTCACCCTTCGGTAAACTAGCTTGGCTCCTCGAGCAGACACCATTCGACCAGCCAATCAGAATTCTCTTCATTCTGATACTGTTGATGATATTCAGTTGCCACAAACGTCACTATCAACCCCTTAACTCGGAGCACTTCGCCATCGGGTACTCACCGAAGTGAAGTAGATACCGCCTGATTTTAACAATTTTTTCGACAAACTCAGAGTTGTACCGCTATGTGATGCCATATCGATGTATCTCTCTGAAAAAAGTATTCGATGGGTTCCAGACCTCACCGCAAGGGCTTGCGCAAATCCTAGCGGTAAGATCGGGAACAAATCAAAAATCGACTCCAAATGATATCTTCGCCGATCTCCGTGAAAGTCCGTAAGCAGGTATTCTGAAGATTTTGTCCGTCACACTAATTCACGAATCTTCGAACCTTCTTCAAGAATTCGTCACTGAGGGTCCACCCAGTCCACGTGACCCTAGAATCATATATCAAGTGGACGTCCATGGCTTACTTTCACTCTAGGCGTCGACGGAGATGACAAAATAAATAATACCCACCGCTTCCTTCTGGATCCAACGCAAGAATCGATATGTCATCCACCACGCAGTCAAATTTCTTCCCTTCTTTTACAGCATCTCTCAGCACTTGGAAACCGTCGTCTATGATAATCTGTAACAGCAAATTTGCATACGATAACGACGAATGTGAATTGAAGTTGAGTTCCTGTCCTGTCCTCTAATCACATGATAGATGTCGGCGTGACGTTTAGCTGAACACCTACGCGACAGGTGGCAGCACCTGAGACGGCGAGTCCGGACGGATGACAAAGCCGTGACAGAGAAATACTAATCCATCGAGGGCTAAAAGACGGTGTTTACCTTGTGGTGTGGCCCCTCCATGGTGTCAAGGCATGTCCCACAGATCTTTCTCATGTATTTTCGGCTCACGTCCACCACATCACCGTCAATCTGTAAATAAGAGATTACGTATAAAGCCGGCTTCATCCCCCCGGTTAGAGCTCCGTGAAAGGGCAGACGTTCCAACCCACTGCTCACATTTACATTGTAACATACCTCACACATCACCACCATATTTGGTTCCTCCTGAAGCAGGATATTCAAGGCAGCGCCGCCACCCCCTCCGAGTAACAGGATGTCTTTTCCTTTGAAGTCGTTTCTTTTGTGTTTTCCAATTCCGAAGAAGAACTCGTGATACTCCTTGTCCCCTTCTGATAGCACTGTAGGTAAACCATCAATATCAAGGGTATAGTCTGAAGTTTCGTTAGATATTAATACCAACTGATGACGTTGCTGAATCGGCTGAAGTCAGGTCGACCTTGCCACGGCACAGAGTAGGCGGCGATTGACTTTTCCGGTAAGCGCCTTTCCCCAACCTTGTTACTTAAAGGGGCAAGGTATACGATCTCTTACCGGTATTTTGACTGCCAACCTAGCGGCAGCAATACAAACTACAAAAAAAACATTAAAATATACGTAGTTTTTCCCATTCGGAACTTCCGAAGGCAACTGCTCGGCAATTTCCGTGACGGCTCGCATTTCCCCTCGGACACAATTCCAACGCAGCCATCTTGAATGCGCAGTGATTGCCTTCAGTTTCTGTGGCTTTGGATGCGGTCGCCTCATCACACCATGCGCATGAACGAAATAGGTCACACAAAAACGTTGCGTTATTGATCAATAATTGACAGACTGGGTGAGATATCGGTAAGTTTATATATAATATGCCTCAACTTATCTAGAAAATAAGGTTGGATATCTTAGCAGGCCAAAATTCGGCGAAAATAGTCCCACGGTCGGTCACGTGGGTTTGTTGATAACAACATGGCTGCCTTGGACTTGTGTCCGAGGTGAAATGCGCCGCCGGGTGGATAGATAAGCAGTTCGCCTCAGGTCGTTCCGAATGAGTTTTTCCCTGGTGTTGGAGAGCACAGGGACTTGAGGCATGCATTGCAGGGGTGGTGGGCGTGTTACAGAGGTCCAATAACAAACCCCCGAGTAATGCCCCGGTATACTGACGTATACCTAGTAGACTACTAGGTATACGTCAGTATACCGGGGCATTACTCGGGGGTTTGTTATTGGACCTCTGTAACACGCCCACCACCCCTGCAATGCATGCCTCAAGTCCCTGTGTTGGAGAGTGGCGCGCACGGCGATGGTGGCGCCGGCTGTCGAGAAAAAGTGGCAAAACCAGGCTCCTTCAGGCATTGTTGTGCGAGGTGAGTTGGTGGACGAGAACCTACTTATGTCTCCGTCGAGAAGTAATGCATTCCCGTGCACTGGCGAGTGGAACACCTCGATCTTTTGCATGCCTGAGACTGACCGATAGACCAATTTGTCGAAGTCCATCTCCAAGAGATTGTCCGCTGAGCCACATGTGTACGTCAAGATGGCGTCGCCTCGCCGGATTGGCACGGGCAGCCTGAAATAAAGCGATCCTTTTCGAACATTCATTCGAAAGCATTGAAGAGGGTCCCAGATCCAAAGTTACACGGGGCAGGTCATCCTGAGAATCTCAGGTTATTTATGGTCGCACCCCTCCCTCAAGCGCGAGAACGGAGCGGTTACGGTGAAGACTCTCGGTGCGAGGATGGGTGCAGGTGTCCATTTTCTGACTAGGGAACATCTATAGTATTAGTCTGATCACTGGTTTCACCAGTTCTACGACGGCTATTCCACCACGCCATCGAGTCAGACTGAGGCCCAAGTCTTCTAAAGCTATAGGCTGTGGCAATGTATAGGCATTGGCTCTGAGAGAAACTTTCTGGCAAGACATTGAATTTTCAAACCAACTCACGTCCCCATTTTGAGGCATTTCTTTCCAAGATAATCCCTGATTCTACCCTCCAACTGGTTCGTGACACACTGAAAAACAAAGTCTCGAAATGTAGCAGACGGCGGCCGAGATCACGGAGAGCATCGCTCAGTTGACCAGCTGAGCCCGAGCGCCACCCTACGTCAGGCAGGCACACTAGTCATAACCAGCGGCTTTGGCGTGTACTTACCTCCTGCCAAGTGTCGCCTTTTCCTTTTAAGGAATACTGTTGTTTCACTTTCTGTAAGAGAAGGACAAGCAAGCAATCAGGATACCCGATATCATGATTTGTCTCAAACGCTTATAACAGATGGGAATTTACCTGCTGACTTTTTCTCTTACCTCGAGGGTTTCGAAGTGGTCCTTCGTTTCACCGACGCACATATAATTGACATCGACTGTGACCAGACCCTGCCCGGCATACACTCGCATGGTCGCGTGACTAGAAGTAATAAGAAGCTCGTGTATCAGATTGGAAGCACGGCCGTGGAGAGGGTCCAAAAACGACCACATACAGGGTCGGATCCAGGGTTGACAGAAAGGGGGCGTTGCTCGCCGAAGGTGGTGTGCACTGAAAGCGCGAAGCCCAAAAGGGGGTCCGGGGTCCTCCCACAGAAAAATTCGACAATTTAAGTGCTTTTAGATGCATTTTCCTGGCATCTGAGAGCAAAAAATTCAATTTTTTTTATGTGATTAAATTTTTCTTGCTAAAAAAATCATTGCTCTGCCAAAAATAGGGGGCGTACGCCCCCCCCCCCCCACCTTGGATCCGACCCTGACATATCATCTAGTCCCGGTAGTGCGGGTGCTGTTGAGATCCTACCTGGTGTTCTTACTAATCATGACGATTATTCTGTCTCCGTTACCAACGGCGACGTCTTGTCTCGTGATGACGTCATCAAGGCAGATCCGACCGATTTTATCAAGATCTTTGTCAAATGCTGTAAGAGAGATGAAGTACGCGCCTTCTCAGTGTCAAATTCCGCTAGAAATCGCAATCACTCCAGAACAAACTGTTCCAAATAGAGCACAAAATGCAGAATGACACCAGAGATTTCCAATTATAGGCCTACTCGGCTGTTATTGGCATTTCATAATGACAGCTGCTGCACCAGTTGGTTCAGGTAATCAACAAGGGTAATCAAGATACATAGACCCGCTCTGGGTAGGCCGAGGCCTACCTACTGTATGCGTGCAAACTGCACAAGCAGCGAATAGCAGACTAAGGACATGACGGAAATCTCTGAGAGCCATGTCAGTGAGCTATGCGTGCTACCTCATCTCAGGTTCTATGTCCGCAACACGACTCACAGACATGAATTTGTGTGTGCTGCATATTTCGGCGTGCGTCTATTGCCAGTAGTGAAATGATTCTCTTTGAGATGAGCTCTCGCCGAATTTGTAGGCCCTATGTCTGCTGCCTNGGGTTATAAACCATTAAAAACGCGCGGAAGAACGTTTACCGATTCCGAGCAGCAAAATTTCACGGAGCAGCAGAAAAAAACGCTACACCGGGACTTGCCCGTCTCAAGCATAATGTATGGTTACTGGCCGCATTCGTTCGGGGAAATGAGACCACTTGCAGCTGATCTGATTGGTTGAGAGTGACATCTACCTTCCATATAAGGTTCGTATAGAGTCGGAATTTTGATCATACACGTTACACCTGGCAACTCGGAGAAAGTTTTCCGGGACGGCGAGGTGGAGATGGATAAAAACACCCCTTCCCCGCAACGTAAGTCTATCTTTTCAGTATTCTCGTTTATAAGAACCTTGATAACGATCTTAAGAATCCATATCATACGCTTTTTTCAGGTAAATATGAGGTATGTACGGTGGCCCATAGAGCTCATTGATGAAAAATATTTACATTTGCATTTTTTTTCAATTCGATAATTTTTTCACCGCGGTGAAAATATTACCACCGCGGTGATAATATTCCCACCGCGGTGATAATATTCCCACCGTGGTGATAATATTCCCACCACGGTGAGAATATTTCCACTGCGGTGATAATATTTCCACCGCGGTGAGAATATTACCACCGCGGTGAAAATATTTTCACCTCGGTGAAAATATTACCACCGCGGTGATAATATTTCCACCGCGGTGAGAATATTACCACCGCGGTGAAAATTCACGTGGAGTCAGCATCGATTGATGAGCGACTTACATGAAGAAATGGTCTACAGACACCGCGATGCCGCTTCCTACCTTCAAAATGAAACAAAAGTAAGTTGCTCATCGTCATTGTCATCAGTATCTATAATCGGGTCTGCGCTAAGAGGGATATTTATCTGGGGACTTTTGGCAAGGCTCCGTATCGTCGATCCGTGTCACGTATGACGTATCGAGCTATGCATTTGTTGTTAAATTCATACGTCAAAGTTGACAAGGATGACGATACGGAGCCTTGCCATAAGTCTCTAGTTGTCATGAAAGCCTGCAAATGAACCGACGATGGGGTGTAGCTAGTGTATCGACAGACTTTCATGTGTTAACCCTTGTCAGATGTCTGTGGTGGTGTGGGCCTACAACTTGCCCTACTCTCCACATACCGGTACATGTGCATGCATTTTTTTCTTAACGTGTCTTTTGCTGATTTCTTGTAAAACATTGTCTATTTCACTTCAGGAACATCAGCTAAGAAGCCTGGATAGAAGGGCACTAGAAGATCCCTCCCCACCTCCCGGAAAAAGAAACAGCATCTGGCAGCAGCTCGAGCAGTTTGCCACAATAAACGTACAGTATAAGTTCAATGAATGTCGATGGGATCCCTCCCTAATTTTTCAATATTCTGTGTACATTTTTAGAAGAATAAAAATCATACTTCATCATATTCGGTAATGGAAAAAAAGTTTTTTCATGATGGTATAATCATAATTCTTTTCTCTCTGTAATTCTTCAGATGTAGAACCAAAGAAATGAGCAAATCCAAAATGTGATATTCATATCTATATATTACACTATATACACGGTACAAACGTTTTCGGCAGCATCCTGCTAGCCCTCATCAGGTAAAATGAGAAATATTACAAATTGAAGAAAGACTGGAGCATTAATAATACAATTAGTAACTCTGTTGGGGGTGATTTAAAAGATCCCCAAGAAGAATGCTCCAGTCTTTCTTCAATTTGTAATATTTCTCATTTTACCTGATGAGGGCTAGCAGGATGCTGCCGAAAACGTTTGTACCGTGTATATAGTGTAATATATAGATATGAATATCACATTTTGGATTTGCTCATTTCTTTGGTTCTATAAATGTACCTCGCTACCAAAATTCTTCAGATGTACTTCACAAGTCTGCTTCTGCACCACCACCACTAGAGTCGTCTTCATCTATCACCATCCTACAAGACTCTGAAAATGAAATTCCTGCTTCATCTGCTGTTCCAGTTCCACCAGCACCCACTCCTTCAGCACCTACAATAGACTCTGTCAATCCTGATTTCTCTTCTGAAACTGCTTCTGCTTCCTTTCTGTCATTAATACGAAACTTTTTCATACCTACCTCTGACACAGACTCTAAAATGTATCTGCACCGCCAGCACCAGTAGTATCACCTATGCCTGATTCCCGTATATTTTGTGTTGGGGAATGTGTCCTGTTTCTTGTTCACTGTTTATTGACAGATGCTGAGCCTACTACCTATGCAATTGGTACAGTGGTGAAGTTGCAGCACCTTGGTATATGTGTAGTATCTGTAACATATGGCACAAATGTTCTTGAAATAGAAGTACCAAGGTTCAAATTGAGCTCTTTAGTTGAAGTCAAGTTTGTTGGTGAAAAGGGCCTTGGTATTTATGCTGATACAGATGTGGATATCATGGTACTTAGACTATGTGTTGTGACTTCAATTAGTGAGAATGGCATTTTTGCCAGGTTTGAAAATACTGATGCAATAACCAGATTTGAGCCTGATGAAATTTGTTCCCGTCCATCTCAAGGTGCTTACACCATGTACACAACTTCTGATTCTCAGCATGCTGACAACAGTACCAACTGTGTTCGTTCTGTATATTTGATGAAGAATTAGAAGAATTAGAATTTTTTAAACATAAAAGAAAGTGGCCCGGAAAGGCAAGGATACAATTTTCAAAGTATATACAGAATAGAAACAAAATACACCTGTATACACAGGGCAAAAGTAATAAAACAATGATAAAACAATCATAAGATAGGAGAGGGAATTTACAGCAGGGGTGTCCCATATCATGCTCCTCTTAGCTGAAAGGCAGAATATATAAAATTTAATTCCGGAGTTTCCTGAGAAAACAACCAGATAAGTTGGTCTTCCACCGGGAGGTCGAAATAGTTTTTTGGAATAAAGAAAAAGCATTTTTGATAAAATACTTTTCGGTCGGCCTCATGTTTTGGGCATTCAAGCAAAAAATGGCATTCTGATTCGACCTTCTGAAGCTTACAGTGAGGGTACAGCCTGTCTTCTAACGGTACATTTCTGTATCTCCCTCGTTCGATTTCGAGGGTATGAGCATTAATTCTCAATTTTGTCAACATTGACCTCTGATGAAGTGTATACTCGCGAAAGTTAGATCTGAATACTCTGCACTAAAAGATGACTACTTTTACCTAGAACGAGAGCTTGTCAAGCTTGGAGAATCAAAGAATGAACACCAGAAAGCCCTCCTTTCACTTAGGATTCAGCATGTAAATGACATTAAAGTCATCCAGGCTTTAGAACAAGCTCTGGACCCATATTCATAAAACTCTGCTAGGCTTAGTGGCCTGCTAAAGTTCCTAGTTTGTACAGGCCAATGTACACAACTAGCAGCCAACTAAGCTAGCAAGGTTTTATGAATATGGGCCCTGGTCTCTAGGTATAAGCAGCAAAGTGATGAATTTCAGTATTTGCAAAAACTGCTTGTTGAAGCAGAAACTGTCATTGCAGGCAAATATGCTGAAATTGAGCGTCTTCGTGTTGAAATCCGGCTACAAAAGGTTGTATTTGAACGTAGAATTGCACAACTTGAGGCTGACAATGCAGAGCTACTTTCCAAGAATAAGTCTTTGCAACAGGAATTAGAACAGGAAAGATGCTCCAAGGACATCTATTTGAATTCGGTGAAAGATCTTGAGATGAAACTGGAGGCCAAGGAAAAAGAAGTGGAAGCATCCAAGGGGAAAGCTGAGATTGTGGCTTCTGGAAATGGGAAATGGAAGGAGGAAATTTATGTCAAAAAGAAGGGTTCCAATTCAAAGAAAGCATCTCGTTTCATTCACCTGCCAGCTCCAGTTAAACCCTCCACAAAGGCGAAGGTTAGGTCTCTCAATGACAGAGCAGTGAAACCGAAAGAGTTTCTTGAATTGCTTTCTACTCCTTCTTCCTCTGCCTCAGACTCCAGTGATGACATTGTCACAACTCTGGGACATTTCATAAAAACGTTTCCAGACATTACTTTGAAGGCTTGTCAGTTTGCCAATTTTAATGCAAGCAAGACCCTTGACCTAAAAGTTCTCTTAGGGTTGCCAATGAATAGATTTCGCCAGCTGCGGACATTTCTGCAGAATAATGGTGTGGATGTTTTAAGTTTCGAGCCATTAAGGCGCCAGGCTGCAGAATCCCGCACAAAATATGCCGATCTTCAAATAGAAGTAGGTCTGGTTGAGTTGAGGGAGAAGGCCTACAATAAGACAACAACAAATGTTGCATTTGCCAGAATAAAGGACATTAAAACATTTGCAGAATCATGTTTTGTAGAACAGGAAATCATTGGGAATATAGTGGATAAGCCTGAGTTTAATGGGGAGGCTTGGCTTAAAGGGGTGTTCGAAAAACATGGACTATGGATCAATGGACTCTGGACTACTGGACTGTGGAAACCATGGACTGAACAGTCATAAATACCTCATTGACAAACGCCGCCTGAAATGGAAACCTATTCTCCGACAGGAAATTAGGAGCTGAGTCTTGACTGATTGGGAAGCTGTCATCGCCGTGTGTTGTCGGGTCACACCGAATGTTCGTTTACATGTAGCTAACAAACTTCGAATTTTCATATAACAATATCTTTGTCTTCTCTGTTTGATTCACACGGCTTAAGCAGCCTAGAATGATCTTGTTGGGCCTAATATCGGTGTGCATGGAGAGTAGCGTAGCCTAGTTTTTCGCCGTCTCTTCCTGAGCAAATTAAGGGCATTATTTTTTATCAACCAGTAATGAAAATTCAGTAGCCTATTATGCATGCACAAGACTGGTGTGTTATTCGCGATGACGTCTTCGTACACAACCATGAAAACAGAGGCAAGCGGCGCATGTCAGTGAGGTATTCATGACTGGTCAGTCCATGGTTTCCACAGTCCAGTAGTCCAGAGTCCATTGATCCATAGTCCGTGTTTTTCGAACACCCGGCTTAAAGTGGGATCAGACAAGGGGTCCTGTTCTGCCAAACTTGTTCTTGAATTTGCAAATTGTGCCAATGCCAACAGCTGTAAAAACACTGAGATTGTGTCATTTTTTGAAGCCTTCGACAGTGTAGAAAATATCTGGAAGATGTACTGGTATGAAGGGGCAACAGTAAAGAAAGGAAGCTGTTCACCTAGGCTTCCTTTTTTATTACTGTTGCCCCTTCATTTCTTATTATCTTGCTCTTCATTTCTTTTTCTAGGCCTAATTTGTTATCACTTCCTCATACATTTGTTTAATATAAATTACTCTTACTATAGTCTTGGGGGTATTGTACTGTTAGTATAATTATACTGTTAGTTTAATTCCTCCAAGCTATATTATACCCCTTCCCTTCAGCCTAGTCAAGCCTTACATTCACTAATTACATTTTGTTAAGTTGAGCAACCACCTTTTGGGGCTTGTACTCTTTTCTTTCCTTAATTGCTGTCACGTCCTGTTTGGATGGGATACTTCATATCTACATTTGGGTTTCAGCTCAGTCTGTTCTAGAGTTTCGGATTGTAAAGTACCAGCCTGAAGAAGACCCCGGTTGGGGTCGAAAATTCGCAAACACTCTGGAAATTGCCTTTTTATTTATCAGATAATCCCATGACTTTATGCTCTGCATTAGAAGACTACCAACAGGATTTGGCCCCCTACTATGAATTATTTGTGAAGTTTTCTGCTATTCACAAGTACTTGGGGTGTTCCAGGTTCTTGTCAGAAGAAGAGACCAAGTCCCTTTGTGAAATGTGCTGGGATTTTGGATCTTGGTTTCCTTCTACATTCCCAGATGATACCACCAAACCCAAAATCCACATCATGACCTTTCACGTACCTGAGTTTGTTACCAGATAGCGAACCATGGCTTGTTGTACTTGACGCGATGACTCGAAGGCGCGAAGAAGTCCAATTAAATTTCCTGCGTAATTGGTGAATGCCTTATTTTAATTCGAGTTCCGCATTTCAGAACACTGGATTACTGTGCGACATCTTTAGGGAGGTGAAATAAGTCACCTCTGATTGAAATTGAAAAAAAATACATTGCAAGATTTATAAAATATCGTCCAAGATCTGAAAATTTTCGTCCAAAATTGTCACGTGTGTCTTGCCAAGATGCACGTGACCACCAAACTGATGACGTCATGAAGTACATGAATAACCCGGTTGCATTTCGCCATTTTCATGAATTTACTTTTTGCGTGGCAGCTTTGACGCATTGGAACACTTCCGGTAAAGAACATGCAGTAGGATCATTGCTCAAAAAGGGCTGAAAATTACCGCTATACCTCCTCCGGGGTTTGGAATAGAGAAACAAGACCAATCGCTACAACTTTTCAAAAGGGACCCATAGTAAATTCTCAAGGACTTAGGAGCTGTAGGGCTAGTTCGAGGCTATCCTTCATTTCATGATTTACGCGGAATATCAACCTCAATTCACCTGTTGGGAGCTGGCGATGCTACGTCGGTCCACTTCCGCCGTTCATCCATTCCACTTCTTAAATAACCAGCTGAATTTCATTGAATAATTTTGGCGGTCATCGAGTATTTTTTTGTATTTTGTATTTGATTTTTCCGTCAGGGCCGACGCTATAGCATTATTGGCCCTGGTAAGTACGGAGGAAGCCATCACAAGCTACTCATGTTCCTCACTTGGATGGGGTCTTTTACTTGCCCTTGCAAAGACACAAGGTACAAGGCACCACGGCTTACTGTCCCATGCGACGGACGTGAAGAGCCGGGAATAAAATCCCATATGGCCCGGGCTGGATTCGAACCCGGGACCTGCCGCTTGCTAAGCGGACGTGATAACCACTAGGCTATCAGGCTCCCGCTCCTTCCTGGCGGTCATCGAGTCATCGCGCCATTGAGTCTTCGCGTCATCGGGTCAAGTACAACAAGCCGCGAACCATAGGGATGCTGGGTGAGCATGGACTAGAGAGTGTCCATGCATCTCTCAACAATGATTACCGTGTTTATGGCACAATCCGTGACAAAGTGGCCCGTGCCAAATTAGTCTTTAAAAATCATTGTCTAAAATCAACTGCAGCCTTTAGGAGCATCCAGCCAAAAAGAAGAAAATTTGATTGTGGAGCCTTTTTCTCCAATGATGTGTGTGTCAAATGCCAACAGGCCATGATTGATTATGTACATGTATGAGGGGCAAAGGTGCTTAACATAAACCTCCTGCTAAGCCTCTTTCTCCCAAAGGATAGACCCTGTCCTCTCCAGCGGCAATATTCATAAAACTACTTAAGTGTAAGTTTGACACTTATCCTTTGTTCAACACAAAAGATAAGTATCACACTTTGACTTAAGTATGTTTATGAATATGGACCCAGGGCTAAATCTAATGGAATAATGCATTGTGAATCCAAGCTCCATATCAGAAATCTACTTTGCCTGAAATTGAATGAGGAACCGGACGAACTAACGTCACGACGTGGCGCTGCGATCGATGAGACCGAAGTTTCTTTTTTCAACGTGATTTCCAGTCATTTCCATTAACTTCTGGCGTGAAATAAACCCTATTTTTTCGGTCGCATGACATTAAAATTTACACCATCTTGTCGCGGATGAAAATTTCTGCAATTTCTTTGCTTTTTCCCTTAAAATAAAGAGGTAGGATGGCGATAACGGCAACGTCATATCTCATTTTTTCCTGTAGAAAAATGTACAGCAGATTTTTTCATGACGCAACGTCAGCACATAAAACGACGTCAATGACGTCGGTTCGGTCACATCGATCGCTGCGCCGACCTGTCGGGATAAACGGCACGCGGGTTCCTCATTGGAAATTTGTTAATTATTTTTATTATATTTTCTGAAAATAAAAAGAAATGAGTTGAATTATAATTTTCTTCGTGGGTACTTACAGTACCCCAAGTGATAGCACTCTATCGCATTACTTCATTAAGTATTTGGGAAAATGGGCATAAATCTTGAAGCAACAAGACAAAGAGCGTCCATACCTAAGCAAGGGCGGGAGAGGGGGGAGCCATTGTCAAACAGCGCAAACCCAACACGCCACCAAAGCCCCGTAGCATAGAGTCCGAACATCCGCCACTCGGACTTCCATCAAGCATTAAAATATGCATGACGTCATTCGTTGCGAGAGCTCTCACTTAGGGTGTTACAGCACCCCAAGTGATAGCTCTCTATCTCATTACTTCATTAAGTATTGGGGAAAATGGGCATAAATCTGAGCAAGCATCGGCATCCACCGATAAGCCCAGGGTAATAACCGATGGATGCGGCCCCAAACTCCCAGTAATTCTGCCCAAAATCCCAGTCCTAATCCCCAAAACTACCAAAAGGAATTAAAACCAAATCAACATATCCGCCAATGATTTATTTAGCAAGAAATACATATTACATGCATATCATGCTTTACGCGTCCGTTCTGGACCACTTTAGGCACATAATCACACCTTGTGGAAAACAATATCAAGCTACCAAAGCCGTTCCGGGCACTGCCCTAGTCCAACCCGAAACATCTTACAACCTCTCCACAAAACTCAAGTACGACTACCAAACCCTACTGCACCCCGGGAGCAGGGAAGTTAGAGTAAACTGTATTTGGGGAATACCGCACAGAGTACAATGTTACGGCAGGCAGGGCTGTAGCGGTGGCTATTGCATGCCCAGCATGACGTTAAAATGCAGAGCTTAGTTCGGCAGCATAACTCTTAAACATACCCTCATATTTATCAGAGTTACCAGCAGACTGGGACAGCCTTCCGGCTACCACCCCTGCATCCTTTATCTGCTGAACCCTCGCATAGTGGCGATTCCTCAGTGAACCACCCGACGTGATTCATCATTTCTGCCTCATTGGCAACAGCAGCCGACAGGCCCAGCATCATGGCGCATCCCGCCCTAAAGCTGTGTAACGTCTCGCCCTCGTATAAGCCCCAAACCGTCAAGTACTGCCGCAACCTGTCATACATCGTACTATTGGATACCGGCTGGTCCAGCACCCTTCCCGATTCTGAAATTACCCGGAACAAATACCCTGCTGTCAAATCTACCCCATGTTCCTTCGACCACTGTATGTACCTCTCTATGGCCCTAATCGGGCAGATCAACTCATCGTCACACCTTTTGACCACAAACTTATTTGCACGGCCTTTACCTCCCCTATAATCGTCTTTGTTATTGTGTGGCAGAAAGAAAAACCAGAATCGTCGGGTAGTCGTTTTAATTCCTACGTTGGAACAAGCGACAGATCTGATGCCCTATCCCCCGCAAAGAATTGTAGTTTCAAGAAGGCTTGGTCCCTTAACAAAATGAACCTTTGCTTTGGGGCAACATCTGCCTGCGCCAACCGGCTGTCTATGTACGATGCTATTTTCCCGATCTTACTCAGAAATATTGGTTTCGCCTGCTTCGGCATAACGTGGGCCTTCGCTTGCTCCAAAGGAATCGCCTTGGCATACTGAACAATTATATGGGCACATGCGGGATTACCACTGTACGATTGTTCGTTCCAGTCTCCACCTCTTCCGGCCCCTTGGAAGATACCGACCAACTTTTGGATTAAATTCTTAACCGTACCAACAGCCAATCTTGTTGGGCACTGGCAGTTGCCGGCATTGTTCATCAAAAACGGGCAAGAAACAGCGTGCACCTTAGTTTTACCAGACTTATCCTTCCAAACTAGAAACTTCCTAACCTCTTATGGCCCACAATCAACCACCGTTAACTTAGAAGTGAAAGCCTGCAAAAAGGTAGTCAATTCCTCCTTTATCCTGCAACGCCACTTGGCCTCCTTCGGGTTATCAAATTGGCTTTCAAGGTAGGAAATCCTATCCGATAGCGCCTGATCGTCGACCTTGATCGCTTTGGCACTAGGTGGGCCCTGGAATATTGAAAGGCCACTTAACTTCGGTCAAACGGCAACCTGTACACGATTAGCGGCCATGGGAGCGGGCTATGGATGAAACCTGCCATAGATGGAACCTTGATTACGCCTGTTTGCCCAAAGGTTCCCAAGCTAAAGGAACCAACTACATGCGGAGCGATCAGAGGCCACCAGACAGGAAGAGGATACAAAGTGGGCGGAACAATCGAACAGTATCTTACACTTCTCTCCCTCAAGAAATTTACCACAGGGGTGACGATCTTGATGGGCGGGAACAGGTAGTATCGCATCCGCTTCCAGCTGTTGGGCAAAAACTTTCACCCCGACGATCCAGGGATGGGATACGGCGTGAAATGCCTTAAGGTATCTCCATTCTTAGATTTCATTGCATTAGAATCTAGCGACATAAGGTCGACTGAATACGGACCATACTTGCCCTCGATCTCCCGCCAGGATGATGAAGATAATGTTGTATGGGAGAGGTCTATAGAACGCGACGGCCGATCCGCCGGATTGTTTTCGGACTTAACATAATGTAACTTCAAATCCATATTGCTGGGCCGACCGAATCGAAACTCCGATAGCACTAACAGTGCCTAACAGAGAGGTATGCAATGCCTTTTACCATTACAGAGTTTCTCTGTTAGGCCCTGTTAGTGCTACCGGAGTTTCGATTCGGTCGGCCCTGGTGTAAACTAACAGAAAAATCAGCTTTACTATGTCAGCTAAATCAACATCCCTGCCACCCTGATTCTCCCAAGCGGATATTAAAACTGTACTATCCGTATACACGTGTAGCCTTGTATTGGACATTGAAAAGCGCGGACGCCTCTTTCAAGTGGATGGGCCTTACGTCCCCCTCATCCCAAAAATCTGAAAGCTGCAAACCCCGGTCTTGCCCGGATAAAATCACGTTGCCATACTTGAACAGAGATGCATCCGTCGCCAAAACAATGATTGTGATATTCTGGTTTCCAAGGTAAGTAAACATCCCAGGCGTCGATGAATTTCCAATGCTCTATCTCTGCCCTCAATCTGCCAATCAAAGGTATCTCCCTACCGGTTTTTATGCCCAAGGAGATCGCCTTATTCATGTCCCTCGTATATAACTTTGCTGCCGGCACGACCAATGTTAGCGAAATACATTTTCCAACCAATCTTTGGAGGGTCTTCACTGGCACCACCTGTAGCCGTAGGACACTATTCCGTAGCTCCGCGAATGACTTTTTCTTATCTGAAGGGATCAAGAAGGCCTGCTTTTCTGAGTCTACAACGAGACATAAATGCTTTAGAGAGGTTTGGTCACCAAGGTTACTTTTGATAAGGGCAAACGTGTATCCTAGCCTGGTCAATAATTCCAATAGAGCGTAGCGAATTTTGGGCATGGCAATTAATATCCCTCCAGATACCCGATCAAAAAATTCCGACGCAAACCTGTCATAGATCTACATGTACTGTGTTACAGGGATAGAAAAACTCCTCAAATAAGAGGTGGCGGCCATGCCAATGGACTATACACCATCACCCACCCGGCGAACTGCTAACCAAAATACGGGTGTGAATCTTCGGAAAGTAAAACATGATCAAAACCGGACTTGTCGTCCGTGGAGATCATCTTTGCGTTGAGGTGTACCAATCTGGGCAAATCTTTAAGCGTTTCTAACTGAACAGGGTTGTCTTTAATCCAGAGGTTCAAGTAAATTTCATTGTGACAGAACCTAGGCTTGGAGGGTTCTACCGTTAATGGCATTACTATCCTTGGCATATCACATTCCCCGACCCTACCAAGTAACCGAATGGATCCCATCGAAATACGCTTTTCCAACTCGCTGGCAACAAACGTTACGTGACCTCCGCAACTATTCGAGTTAGGCAAATGCAAAGGCGGGGGTTCAGAGCAATCATAAGAAACGCCTTTGAACTGTCCCTTATAATGCCTAAACATCTCCTTAACGCTGACACCTTTAACCAGCCAGCCCCTAATTACTTTAGCAGACTCCAGAGATTGATCAGAAGAATCGAGAACTTTATTCCAGGACTCAATGTTATCATGCAAAACCTCCCGATACAAAATTATCCTGGTCTCTTAACGGCAATTTTTGAACATCAAACACACAGTCGGTCTGCAAGACCGTCTCAAATGGTACTGGCGGCGTCTGTGGGGTCGGACGTCCTTTCCATTCAGCAATCTCCAACTCGGGGTTTTCCTAACCAGCTGAGCTGCCCTGAGAGGATTAAACGAAGCCGACGTTTCCCAATGAGGAACAGTCTCTTTTCTGATAATACCACCAACATCCTGAAATCAACGAAAAGTTGATCACAGAAGGGAAAGGACGTCCGACCCCCAACCCACGGAAATAAAAATTCCCTAGGGCTTAAGGTACCGGTACCCCGGATTGAGGATCGGAAAAACTACCGTGAACTGCACGCACAAAGCATTAGACGAAATTCAAGGGATGCTTAGGGTTCCTAAGCGACATAGCTGCACTCAACAAAAACGACCTATTTCTGCTCCGCCTTGATCTTATCGCAGTCCTTTACGTAATGCTCGTGCGACCCGCAGAAATAACAGGGGCCAGCCGACCTGCCTCTCCCCCTCGAGGTATACCCCCTACCATATCCCATAACTTCTTCCATAACCCCTACCATATGACGGACGCCTATCAAACTGTCGTTGGCCTTGCAAAATAGGTATCGGCAGTCAAATAACGCATTTGAGATCCAATACCGTGCTCCTTTAAGCAACTATGCTCATAATTTTTACCCAGCCACAAATCCCGTATGATTTGTTACATGCAGCAACTTGGTTGCCTACGTAATATGAATCCGATTTATCCAAATAGCATACGTTACACATCAATCTCTACATAGCCTGCGGACGATGGACCAAAAATGTATGTTAAACAGACATGATTAAAAGACGACTAACTGCTACAATCAGATATAAGTTATCAGTTATTGCCGGTGGTCGAATCGATAAAAGTCCATAAAAAATAGAACGTTTGGCATTTTAGTGTAACATTGTATTTCTGCCGCTGTTTATGTGCATGTCGGTTTGGCTGTTCTTGAAAACAGGGCTGGGTTGTTCAAAACGCCGTTTATGCTATTTTGGCGTTACCTCTAAAACGTGGCTTTAACTGCAATGGGCTTGACTGATGGAGATAATGCCAAGATAGCACCATCGAGGTCGATTTGTCTTTCAACAACTAACGAACAATGCTTTATCTGTAAGCAACGAGGAAAGCAAGAGAGATGTCGGATGCCCTGCCATTGTTCATGCACTTGATCTGATATTTATGACGTTGACCCTTTCTCAACATAATCGACGAGGATAATTGAGGACTTATAAAAAGGAACACTGATACTGACAAAACAATTGCCATCAAAGAAAGTTAAGTGTGCCGAATATCGCCTATTACGTCGTCACTTTTGTAAAGTCTGGTTTATACTTCATCTGATCGTCCTATTCCCGTTACTGTTATCAAAGCCCCCGAAACGCCAACGCGAATGTAGGCCTACTTTTGTTCTGTGCTCTGTTCCTGGCAACGGACAATGGGTTTGGCGTTCGCGCTGGCTTTGCGGGGGCTTCCTGAAAACTTCCTAATCAGTGGTTATCCCGTCCGGCAATAAGAAGGGTATTGGTAAACAGAGAAATCAAGAAATGAAGAAATCGAGATCTCCCAAGATCTATTAGTTATACCTATGTCTTTCTACATCTATTCAGTTCGCACTTGTGTATGGTTATTTCCGCAAATAAACACAAGCCTAGTAGGGACATCGTGCAGCACATCAGCTGCATCAAAGAAACCTTGATTTGATGATATGCTTCGTATCATCAGTATATTCAACGATAACCTGGTGCTGGACAAGACAAACAGCACGATGCAGTCTGGGTGAGTGATGCATATTGTTCTACTGGAAAAGTGCCTGTAGAGCAATTCCATGTGTAGATGTACAGTCAGGGGCATACGTTTATTTACGCCTGATATCTTGAATTTCAAATACTACAGTGTGTCTCACTCAGCGAATGTATAATGAGCAAATATTTTTCTAAGTTTTCCAAAGGCATTGCGTCTCTTACAATAGGCTTTTTTCACACGTTGCGGGTGTGCTCCAGATCAAGAATATATGTACAGGTACACCCCTCTACATTATTTTATCTACACCTGTTTTTCTTAGATATCTTGTGACCAAAGTGGCCAAATTTGATCGGGATTGTGTAGTATAAAATTTACATGCCTTTGGCCAATAATTCCAACGGAATTTAGTGATTGTTTTCCCGACAACATTACGTAATCAGCTGTTCAAAAAAGACTATAAAATCAACTTTTTTGTGCGAAAATCTTCGGATGTCTGCCATACATTTAAAAACGCTCATAAGAAATACACCTGTTCAAGTTCCATTAAAAAAAATCATAACATTTTTGGGGAAGCTTTCACGTGACCTGATTGCAATGGTTGGCGCAGTCCCTGTTCAGACTACCAAGACGTCATGAATAATATATATTTCGTCACATACTGTAACATGAGTCTGACCAATGGATCACGCCCAGTCGATTGGCACTTGGGGCAGTCCTTGAATTCTTTTCGTGAGCAATGGTATCAATTCAACTAGAACTGAGAATTCACTGAAAGTGAATTCATGACCACACCACAGATGTTTTGGCCAGAAGCTGGTTTGTTATGTTGACGTAAGATGGCCGTGTTCGAATGCTGTATTATACTACATGTAGTACGACGAATTGCCGAACGATCGATCAGGATGTAGGCCTACACAGGCACGACGTCTACCATGCATAGATCTCGTGTACCACGCACGGTTCTATTTATAGACTCCGATTTTATTTATAGACTTCGGCGATCCCGAGTTATTTAGCTGAAAAAGTTCATTATCTCAGCCAAAATTGAATGACAGTGCACAGGAATCTTTTCATCGCGAGAGAACAATTACATCTTTAGACCGAGCAAGTCAGATTTGACGTGCATGCCCTAGTTTGACCGAAAACGTGGAGGAAAGAAAACGTGGTAGAGAAAAAATTTGCGTCCTGCGAAAACAATACTGACCACACCACTGAGTGGTGGTGTGGTCATAAATACACGAATTCAAGTCTACAGGCAAATAACAGGCCTCAAGTTCAATAGGGCTTAGGTCAGTCATTCACATGTTATGCCCACATCCAATCTCACCAGAGAATCAATGAACGATTGGCCAATCGGAGTTACTGGGGCGATCGCAAAATTTTGTGGGAGGAGGTATAAGCAAATTGACTATGAATAAGGGCTTTAAAAACCGGCGTAGCGATTGGGTGCTCACTGGCTTGCAACCTTGCGGGGGACCATGACACAAGTCAAACTCAGTGTCATGAATTTGGCCTTTGAAGCTTATTGAAAAACGTCAATATCAAGAAAATTGCTGAATAAATTTACCAGTAACTTCCAAATAGTGTTTTACAAATGGCTGTCTTAATAGCATCGATGATTTTAAAAAACTTCAGGCAGGCATTGACATAAGGATTTAGGGGGCAAATGCCACAATGATACTTGCCCTCAAAGCCGGATCCTTGGGACACCCTCTTTCAAGTAAGCCTACTTACCACTCACCACCTCCTTTTCAGAATATGTCTTGTCAGTCGACACATCAAATAGCACTGAGCAGTGGAAAGGTCCTTCTCCAAAGTCCTCCATTTCATCCTGCGTCTGACAGGCCCTATCATTTGAATAGGCTCCCCCTAAGAAAACTCCATGTTTTGTCTCCAGTTCGATCAGTGGCTTATACTTAGTAAATGGTAATTCAAGCTTTGCCACTTCATATGCAATGTCAAACAATTTGCACATTCTT
>NMRB01000744.1:183622-212457 GCA_002633025.1 Notospermus geniculatus | reverse complement strand
TCCCAAAAGGATGGAATAGATTGCAAGTACGCCTGTAAATCGCAGTCTTTAACGCGAGTTGTCATTCTGACAGCTGCTGCCAATCACCACGTCAAAATGCACGTGTATAAATTCGTGGCGGTCTAGAATAAGATAGTACCGTACCTCGAGCGCAGGTGGAAAATGGCGCGGATTTCAAACTGGGTAATGTTAAGGTACCTTATACCCAGGATCGTCCTGGGTAACAAAAAGGATTACCCAGAATACCCAGGGTAATGATGAGGTGTACCCAGGACGACATTAACCGATTCAGCATTATTGGGAATTACATAGGCCTACATAGTATACAATTAGGCTACCGTACTTACCGTCTACACTTGTTGTGAACAGTTGACGAACAGAAGAACATGAAGTGAGTTTGTGCTTGTTGTAAGTATATTTTATTTGTGGAAAGGGGCACACAGGCGAGCAGACAAAAGGGGCAGGCGAAGCTTGGCCGTGAGCAGCTTGATTTTATTTCAGGCATACAGCCAATTTAGATGGGCACGACGGCAAATGGCCGCGGTGCCGCGGCTTATGTCAATGCCTGCCTGACAGGTGATAATAAAAAAAGATTTTGCAGCCATTTTTGGACAACTCTTTACATGATGTTGTCGTGAAAGCAATCACTC
Organism: Notospermus geniculatus; assembly: GCA_002633025.1. NCBI lineage: Eukaryota > Metazoa > Nemertea > Pilidiophora > Heteronemertea > Lineidae > Notospermus > Notospermus geniculatus. The sequence goes on along the minus strand of NMRB01000744.1, from coordinate 211,807 downwards.
AAAACCGTTGGAATTTTATTTCTAAGGCATGGAATAGTTTGGTTCCCGAACCCACCGCTAGGGCTATGAGGGTTCGGTATTGGCTTCTGGCCGCACCGAGATTTCTGGTGTCTGCCGTCACGAGACACTCTCCAACCGCAAGGGAGACACTCTCCAACTCACGCCGTTATCAGGTCATCAGTTAGTACACAAAATGGTGGAATGCATTATGCGACGTCAACGAGAGAATCTCCAACCGAATTTTCTTAGGGGTTTGGTTGTCGGTGACCTGGCACACAGTTTGAGTCTTGCTGCAGAAGCAACACAATTTGCCTTGAATGCCTTTTCGAGAGCATATAACGCTTTCCCCGACCTTTTCTGCACACGATATGTACGCGGTGCCTACAACACACAGCATGCATGCACAGGTCACCGCCGAATTTCACCAACGATTCAGCAAGTTTGTCGTTTTTACCAGCCTCTGAATCAAATAAACTTCTCCGCTTCTCGATTGTTGCGTTCCCGGCCGAAAACATTAGGCTTTTCCCTTGAACATGTTGAATTCGCTTTGCGACATTTGCCAACCACGTGCCTATGTTTACATAGTGATTCTAAAAATAGTAACGCCATAAAAGGAAATGCTCAGAAGCCAATACCGAACCCTCATAGCCCTAGCGGTGGGTTCGGGAACCAAACTAAGGCATGGAGATGTGACACAACACAAACCCGATCAAATTTAACGGATTCGTTCACAAGATATTCAAAGAAAACAGGGGGTGTACATGTAGGTCGAGGAGGGCTGCGTTATTTTTTCCGTATAAAAATGAAACAACTGATGCCCTTCACCTTCATCGCGCCAGGTCGGTTTGCTGCGTAAGTCTCGGGATGGCGAGGGTAGTGTAGGCGAGTTCTTCTCTCATGAAAAAACGAACTGACCTGTTACTGGTCTCAGGCGGGATTGCGCCGCTACCTGGATGACGTCACTCGCGGTACTTGCTGTCAGTTCCCTGCCACGAAATCAGGAGCGAAGTTTCTCAAGCACTGTTCATGCGTTTAGAAGTACAGTTTATCGATTTTAGTGATATTTCCGGGATGTTTCGTAATAACTGTAAATGCAAGTGTCATAGCGATATTGTCCCTTTAAGTCTCCTATTCTATGGTTGTTCAAATTTCCCGAGTTAAGTTCAGTCCTGTGGACAAAATTGGAGACCAGTATTGCCGGCTGCCATATTGGAACTGGATTTGAATCGGTCAGGATAGGTCTTTGCTGATTGGAAATATAGAAACATTGTAATTTGGAAGCGTTAACTGGTTATTTATGGGACTACAAGTTCGGTAAGTGGAATTGCCACATGACTGACTTTAAACTTCAAAGATAGTTCACAGGTTCTTTCCATAAGATACCCTGGCCCACATTCATAAAACTACTTAAGTCTAAGGTGACACTTATCCTTTGTTCAACACAAAAGATAAGTATCACACTTTGACTTAAGTATGTTTATGAATATAGACCCCTGGGTCCGTATTCATAAACATACTTAAGTCAAAGTGTGATACTTATCTTTTGTGTTGAACAAAGGATAAGTGTCATACTTAGACTTAAGTTGTTTTATAAATACGGCCCAAGACCCTGTGTATGGTCCACAAGCTAAGCATAATGTACCCATATTGTGACTTGGTACATGTAGTACAACGAACATTAGGCGTTTGGTGCACTGGTTTGATCTCTGTATTAAGTCCAACTCTGTATAGAAGGTATGCACGTGATGTCACTTCCTGTATAACCCTTAGTTTATGCCGCCATATTGGATGGAAGGTTTATTAGAAATTACTGATGTCAATGAGACCAAAAGCAAAATATTTTGTTGACTACTTCTAAAATCATTCCAACTTTCTGTTATATGTACTGGAGAATAAAACCACATCTTTTCCCAAACTTTTGCATTTAATACTTGTTTATCAGCATTGTCACGACAGGTGGCGCTCATTCCTCACACCGACCTGTCACCGCGCGCGCAAGGCATCATGGAAAATTCAGTTCAAGTTTATAAATTGCAAACTTTCCTCAACAGGCCTACCTAGGATGTCTCCCATCATTGGAAATCCTATCCATCATGATTATTACATACATAGGCCTATATTGTATGAGATATTGTATGCTGTACATGTCATGTTAGCCACTGACAGTTATGTACTTTAACGTTAGTGAACTGAAATAGCAGCCGGGGTCAGTCATAACCCAAATATCATCCTTTTCTTCTCAACAATGTCATATCTATGACAATTTCTCATCACAAAGCGAAGTGTGCAAGAACATGAAGAAATAAGCCTCATATCGCTATTTTCCTAGGATTTACATTCGTGGCGTAGTAGGTCACCTGATTACCCAGTTCAGGCTGTGATGTGTCCGCGTAGTACTTTTTACGCCAAATTCGGCATGATGCGGCTCGTGCGGACACAGGTTGGTGCGTGCATAACGCCGCCTAGCGCCGACCTGTGAAACACAATGTGTTTATCAGGCATGAAAATTGACGTAGGTGCATAGCCTCTATACTAGGATCTGAGTCACTTTATGGTCACGTTATAGTACATTTTGTAAACGTTTGTGTCTAGGCCTATGAAGGAAAGTCAGCTTATGTGACTTCATTGTCCCTTTCAGTCCATCGTATTATGTGTCACGTATCACCTGTCATGAGCCACATCTATCTTACGTCCATGGAATAGCCTAAACACTTGCACTCACCGCAACTTGAGTACATGTTTGGCCCAAGCAGCAATATCATTGCAGCCATAGTAAATAACAAACAAACGAACACAANTTTACCGAGGGTGATCTTGTCATGACTGTATCCCCGCAGGGACCAAATCACGGCCCCATTTTCTTCAGGTCGTGCTTGGCGCAAGTTTTCAAATTGCAGCACCTCACTGCGAATGAAAAATATGTGCAGAATACTTTGAGTTATGTACATCATGTGCATAACTCAAAGTATTCTGCACATATTTTTCATTCGCAGACTGATGTATCAACGCTGAAGTTTTCTTTAATTTTAAGTAGGACTTGGCATCCTAGATTTCTATCGTAACGGAAGTCCGCCTAGGACCACTGTCTCTAAATGTTGGACCTCTATTCCTAAGGAGGCGCAGTCCTAGGACATTGGTTCCTAGGAATCTTGGTCCTAGGACTACAGTTCCTAGTTGTCCAGGACCGTAGGACTTAGATTCCTAAGAGTTAGGGTCCGTAGGACTTAGAATCCTAGGAGTTAGGGTCCCGCGGACCCTACTTACTAGGACCTGGGTTACTTTCACACCGGCATTATACATTAGTTCCCGTCGGAATTTGCCGCGACACTCCCACATGACATTAATAATAATAATGTGTGGGCTTATAGTGCATTTTACGTTTAAGTGTCAATGCACTTCACATTATTACCCAGCCTAATCCAGAAACCTTTCTGTAGAAACCAAGGGCAGTTACAATCAAGCGCGTAGAGAGCGTAATACGCTATGAAGTACAATATAAGAACTCAACTCACACATGGACATTTCAGGCCAGTTGAGAGTATACAGAGTGGCACAGCCAGAGATTGAACCCGCAACCTTCCGATCACGAGTCCAACGCTCTAACTATTGTGCCACCGCGCTCCCCGCGGGAGTGGAGCGGAAAGACGGGTACCAGTCTACTGTCATAACTGTTTAGTTAACTGGTGGCACGCATTCGAACGAACCAACCTCGAGCTGGATCGAGCCCGTTTATCGGAACCCACAAAGTAATCAACCATCATAAACCGAATCGGCTGGAGGAGGGTGGAGGTAGGTTTCCTCTAACCCGCACCGTGTAAAAAGACAATAGAGAAATTATTCTGAGTTGGAGTGTTACTCCATCAGCAGAACAGTTCGTCGCTAATATCAAAAAGTGACCAATATTAACAATTTTTTCATTATTAGAAATCGTGCCATGTAGTTTTCGACATGTAATTAGGGATCATATCAAAATTTCTTGATGCCCAGAGGGACGAATTTTTTCGTGTGGGGGAGGGGGTCAGCACTTTTCGGACCAAAATTTCATCTTTTTTAGAATTTTTGGCATCACGTGTAAATTAGAAGAAAGAAACCAGAGAACTTCCAATATAGGAAGATTATCATGCTTTTTCATGTACCCTACTGGTCTTCCATAGAAACACCAAGTAATTATGGTTTCCGATCATCAAGATCGGAAACCATATAGTAGTTGGTCGTGGTGTCTGTCCGTCTGTCTGTCTGTCCACCCTGTAACTCGGCTACTGCCACAGCTACAGCCCTGAAAGTAACTCACCCCAGGTAACTTGATCCTGGCTACACGATAAGCTCATTGTTACATGTCTCAGACATGTGGGTCATGGTGATATTGATATATCAAATGTTGATATTTTGCATATCCCTTTCTAAGCGCTGGTAACTTGGCTCCTAGACCAGTAACAGGTCTATTAAGTTCCATCCACATGTTCATGGATCAGGGCAACTTACTGGGATCATCAACTTTCATCTCCAGGGTCAGTATCACATTGATATTATCAAATTTGATATTTTGAGATATCTTAGGATCTCGTCCAGATAGCAACTACATTTTTGCCTTACCCCATCATAGTCACTCACGGATGTTATTGCAACTAATATTGTCCACATGGAGTTTGCAGGTCACATGATATTTACTGATATCATGGTGATATTCGATATGTAAATTTGATATTCTGAAATAACTCGACAGCTGGTGTAGGAGGAAGCATAAAACCTTTACCTCTAAGGGGTTATCACTTATGCTCTTTCAGATTATGCAATGACCTTGAGTGTTTGAGGTCAAGGTCAAGGTCAAGGTCAAATTCAAACTGAACTAGTAGGCCTATGGCCGTCTCAAGAACTGACAGAAGACCAGTGAGCATCATGGATCCAAGTGATATACCTCGATTATCCAGGATCCTTCTTTCATTTACACAATGACATTGGAGGTCATAGGTCAAGGTCACGGTTAAAATATAGCTGTAATATTGGAATAGTCAATAATGTCGACAGAGAACTTGCTTGTGACCTGAAACCAAGCACTGTTGCGGATAATCTTTCAATTTTTGCAATGACCATGAAGGTGGGATGTCAAGGTCAAGCTTAAACAGTCCCGATACAGAAACATGTTCATGATGATAACTACAGTCTAGAAGTCTACCTGGCACTATGGACCAACATACTAAGGTCGTCACTGAGGATGCTCCTCCTGATTATGCAGTGACCTCCTGAAGGTCAGAGGTCACGGTCAACATAAAATAGCTCAGTTACCAGAACTGGTTGATGTCTTCAACAATTAGCGAGCAGCTACATATCCCTGTTATACATTATACATGTTCCTGCATCTACAGTAAACATTGGAAACCACTGACATCGCTCCGATGTCCCTCTCTTGTTCTGAAGTAAAAGTGTTGATGCCAGACATACGACTTTTTTCGTCATTTTGAGGGGGAGGGGGTCCAGAGAGAGATGAAAAAAAATCGTCTCTGGGCATCAAGCAATTTTGAGATGGCCCCTTTAGCTAGGGAAGAGACAAATAAATTGATACAAAGCTCTGGAAGGTGGAAACGGGGGGCTAAATGTGTAGATGGATATACATTGTACAGGTGATCTGAAGGGATGAAAATTTGATACCGGTTTACGGGTTATTTAGGTCAGAGCATAATATGATAAGTAAATTTCTGAAAATACAAATGTTATGTATTGAAATCCAAGATACAGAATAGCACAAAATTGACACACAAAATGATAATAAGCAAGAAGTCAATCTCCAGAATTCACGAATTTTCGACCCCAACTCGAGTGCGCGACCGAGTCCCCTCGGATGTCCGTCCAATCTACAAAATCACCCGATTGCCGTACGGAACGCGGGCCGATACCCACTGGGACTTCGGTGGGGACTGGACGGTACCGGCCAAACATTTTGTCAACTCGTCGGAACAAAATCCGACAGACATCGGCCGAGTACTGGCCAGTGTCAAACGGGGGTGCCCGTAGAAAACCATCTTATTCAAGGATATGTGAAAGATATGTGGGAAAATCTGTCCCAGGCCGCAACGTCGCAAAAAGCCTTCGATGTCAAGATATCCTCCGATGGCTGCTGCATTTGTGACTGAGGCATAAAGCGGGTGACCCACTGTTGCGATTTTGGCTTGAGACGGGGTTGCGATCCCTTACGATCACCTTATAAGGACTTCCGATTGCCATATAAGGTGATCGCAAGGGATCGTAACCCCGTCTCAAGCCAAAATCGCAACAGTGGATCACCCGCTTTACTTGATGAAGGGTAAGTGACGCTATCGCAGCTCGTTGAATTTCTCAAATGATGAAAAGTATGGCGGCCATTTTTGTCAGCTGAGGTTTCGACACAGTCTAGCCTTAATTGGTACCACTGGCTATGTGGTTGGACAAGACACCAGTCTTAATTAGCACTTATTGGTTCCCATTTCTGCCGCCAGGGGAGGAATACTGAGGCAGGACCTCATGCACAAATGACACTTAAAAGGGGAACAAGTCGCGGCAGTCAAAAATGACGTGGCCCACGAAATTCACAATTTCAAAATTAGAAATTTGCGATTTAGCAGATTATATCCGTAGGTAAGCCTACATTTAAAGTTGACCGTGTTCTGAATGGTATTCGAAGACAGCAAGCCACAACAATGGGGATGCTAGCTCGACAGAAAGCAGCACACCAAAACCAGGTCCTAATACAATGGACGCCTTTTGTGTCGGAAATTGATCAGAACAGGTGTAACAGGAATCAGCGTCCTAGGAATGCAGATCCTCCAAACAATAGCCCACTATTGTAAGGTTATATTCGAATGGTCATGGTCTCTCTAGCTATATATTCTAATCCATCGGTAAACAATAAGATCGGACTTTGATTCCAGGGGGACTTGTATTCCTTTTACACCGGGATGTCAGTTTCATTGCAATAGTTTTAACCACTAGTGACACCTATTGAACAAGTCGGCTATCGTCCCCATTGTGCAAATACGCAAGGAGTAGGAAATTAATTCCCAATGTGAAAACTGTAATGGATTCAAGATGGCGGCGTTCGATTCTGTATTTAGACACCTTGACAGGTGTAACATCTGTTAGTGTTTCTGTAGCTCAGTGTTCCCCAACAATAGACGCGGCCTAGAATGGTCATTGTTGGGTTAGTTGCCGCTTAATCCGTCAGGAGGGAAACAAAAAGAAAAACACAGAAATACGGGGAACAGTGATCGACGTTACACCGGCACGAACAGTTCTCTTTAAATCTTAGCTAAAAAATGTTCATTTCTCCAAATTCTGAGCGCAGCTGTGCCAGACGTTCGCCTATCGTGGCGTCACCTCCCTTAGTTAAGCCCATTAGATTTAATGCCACGATAAAGTTAACACCAGGTAACGGCCCAGCCTCCGCTGTTCCTTCGAAATCCCTGTACACCAGCTGGGATAAAGGCGGTCATAATCCTATGTTCACATCACAGGTGGGGCTGTTCGAAGCTCCCTACTTTCTTGTTCTTTCAATAATAGGCTTAGACAAGTTCCACTGTGACGTGAACACCTGATTAACCATCCCTATAGATGAGATCAAACTTTAATTTTTTAACTTTAATTAGGTCATTGCCATGGATAATTCGCGCGTGCGCATTTTGCCGTTTTCCGGAAGTCGATGTTTTAATGGCTTTCAACGAAGGATTTGCCGGTGGGTCGCACATTTTGCCGTTTTCTGTGGGCTTTTCGCCCAGCTTTGTGTTTATAAGTGTGTGGGTCCTCGGGATAATCACCTGGTGCTCCTGAAAATCGTTACCATCATGAAAATCGGGTGAGATTTACAGAAAAATTCGCCCAGGTTTGGTCTCCGAATGGACAAAAATGGCGATGCACGTGGCCGGTCGACCGCGAATTCACCCCATTCTTCGCTCAAACTTTGGGAAACCAGCGAGGAAACCAGTGATTTTTCCGTTCCTCAACTGTTACCAGACCCGTTCACAGTGTAATTAATGGCTCCCCTACAGAAATATCGAAGAGAACCACCAAAAATGCTGCCGATTGCCGGAATCCTTCGTTGAAACCAATGTAAACACACCAGCCTCCGCGTTGTCAAGGAAACTGGCTACTGCGCATGTGCGGGTTGCCAACAAATCGCCATGACGTCATAAACGACGACCTAATTTGAACTGATCTATAGACACTATGAGGAGCATAGGAGGAACTCCGGAACATTTCAGAAGATTTTCATTGAAGTCAACTTCAGCATTACTGCAATTCATCCTCCCACAGCAGGGTTTTTACCTCGCTTCTCTTCATCCGCTCACACAAACCCCTGCTGAAAAACAACGGCCAATGAAGCTGATGTGGCTGCTCCATCCTCCGGTTGCACTCCCTGTATTTTAAGGATAACTGGAGAAGTACAAATTTCGTGGTTTTACCCAGTATGATTTTAAAGTTTTGTGCCTTACAAATCACTTACATCTTTCCAAAATTGACTGAATTTTATCACAGAGGTTCTTCCTATGAATAGGAAAGATTCTTATTATATTTGATTGTTATTATGAGTCATAATTATTTAATATTGACACCCTGAAAATGCTGCATTCTGATTGGGCAATGGTTTTCTGACAGCCTCATCTTGCCTGGGAGGCCCAATTTCAGTAGAGCTTTGTGTGGAGTGTATGAATAGGAACGAGACCAAAGCCCTGCTGTGGGAGGATGCTGCAATTGGAAGTAAATGTAGTTGAACGATAAGTCGTATTTTTATTGTCGATCAAGTGAATTCAGATGTATGGCAAGCCACAGCGAAATTTATTCAAGACTCTGAAATAGGTTTAAGAAGTAAAATTTATAATTCTTGGATATAATTTCAAGAAGTAAAATTTTATATCCAAGAATTATAAATTTTACTTCTTAAACCTAAGTATTTGAATATATTCCGCTGTGGCTTGGCCATACATCTGAATTGATCGACAATTATAAAAAGACGACTTAAAGCTGAACTTAATAGATATAAACCCCAAGCGGCAGAGGTAGAAATTACGAACAGCCACAAGGCACTTCCAAACTACCTCTGAAAACGATACACCCTCTGGGACGGTCACAGTTGGTTTCACTTGCCACCACGCTCTTGAACAGTAAAGGCTCGTTTCCACAGACGCGTTTCACGCTGCGTGATGCGTTAAAATCTTTTGTTATTTTCCGCAGCTCTGCTTCCAAACAATGGGCGAAGCGTCAAAACGCTCACGCTACCGCTTCTGTGGAAACGGGCCTTAAAGATCTCAGCACAGCTGCCAAATGAGAAAAAACGAAAAATAATCTGTCATGGCACCGAGATTCGAACCCACAACCCTCTGATCGATTCGCCAACCTCTTCCTGTACGCACCACGAAGACTGCTTGCTTGCATGACGACAATTCCGATCGCTTTATTTCCTCATGGAGATCTTCAAAACCACAGCGCCTATATTGTAGATCGGCGTCGTTGTATGCACGCAGTCTTCGTGGCGCGTACAGGCAGAGGTTGGCGAATCGATCAGAGGGTTGTGGGTTCGAATCTAGGTGCCATCACAGATTATTTTTCGTTTTTTCTCATTTGGCAGGTGTGCTGAAATCTTTTTTCATCAAGAGCGTGGTGGCAAGTGAAACCAACTGTGACCGTCCGAGAGGGTGTATCGTTTTCAGAGGTAGTTTGGAAGTGCCTTGTGGCCGTTCGTAATTTCTACCTCTGCCGCTTGGAGTTTATATCTATTAAGTTCAGCTTTAAGCAAGGTTCATTGGCACACGGAATTGGTCCGATTCAGGTCCGTAAAAAATCTTTCAAATGGACTTCAGCGTTGTCGTATCCGGAAAAGTAGGGGCAAACGGACTGGAAACGGATCGGATCCGTGTGCCAATGAACCTTGCTTTATCGTTCAACTACATTTACTTCCAATTCAACGTACTACATGTAGTATTCCGTTTCATGCATGTCTGCTATTCCGTTGGGACCGCCATCTTGGAATCATGTGAACGGAGGAAGCATTTTCATTGGCCACCAGGAATTTCTGCCCTCAGCACGTAGCTCAAGTCGCGCACACGCAGTGAGTTTTTCGCCTCGCGAGGCAAAAACTATCAATTATGTTGAATATTCGCCTCGAAGCCTTGCGAGGCAGAAAACCCACTGAAAAATCCGCGCACATAGCGAGCTATCTGCTGAGCAAACGCCGGCTAGTTCCTTCTTGGTGACACTGTATATTGACTGATTGTGTATTGTGAAAATAACTTTTGTGGTGACTTTTCTTTCAAAAGGGAGGTTTCGCAAGCGCACGGTTAGGCCATACGACGACGTTTATCTATTGTTTGGGTATACCCATACAATAGATAAACGTCGTCGTAAGGCCTAACTGGGCGCTTGCGAAACCTCCCTATTGTCATTTCATTGTCAACTTGTATATTGAAGGTCTTCTGATGTGGCATTTTGCATTAATTTGGCATTTCGATTGTCGCATTTGGTATGAGCCTTCTCGGCTTCCATAAGAATCAACATCTTTTGTTAAGAGGTCAAGAATCACCATCTTTTGTTAAGAGGTCTGATTATTAAATTTGGCAAAATCTAAGGTTTCTGTGTAAAACGCGGCGTCTATTGCCAGATGTNGGGGGGGGGGGGGGCGAACCGGTCGAGAAAATCATCACCTACTGCATTTCAACGACTTCGCCAATACCTATAAGTGTCATGAAGTGAATGAGCGTCGTATCGTGACTGGATAAAATTCACCATCGAACGCCAGCCACAATCGATTTTCCTTAGTACCTTCTTCATTGTCACGCTGAATTTTAATGCTTTTTGCGATTAAATGGGTGGTTGACCCCCAACATACAAGCTCCCAGAGCACTTCACTCGAAACGTGCCTGGAGAATTAATATACATGCACACTCAAATTGATTCTGGGATTGATTTCACTAAAATGTGCAATTGGACAGGCGAACGACACATCGATAGGGAAATTCTAATGGAGTCGTCTCTCAATGGGGTTTCTGAAGTAGTCACACTATTATTTTCAGTTGAATGATGGTTAAGACTTGATTATTTCGCCGAGAACATGGGATAAGGCTGGTCTCGGGATTTGCAATTCCAACATTACATGCATATTTCATTCCATCGTAGATGCCGAAAGTTTGCCGAAGTGGCAGTAAAAAAATGTCCATAGGAAAAACTGTCCTAGGAACAAAATATCCTACTGTTAGGCTTGCTACGCGCATGCATTTGCAAGAGTATTGTGAAGGGGGTCAAAATATTACGTGATGCAATCTCACCCCAGGCCAAATTGGCCCAATGGTTACGTGTAAGCAAAGGCATAAAACATGGGTACTACGCTTCAGCGGTTTCGAGCGCGTGGACTTCGAGGTTTTTAGCTTGTTACTAATAAAATGTGTGGTACATGTACATGTATGTTACCATCATTTGATAACTTGGCCAGGAAAGGTCATTTTCCTATAGCATTTTATTGTACATGTACAAGAAAAATAGGACGGATCTATTTGTGGATTTTTCCTATACGACGAAAATGGGACGATGTTTCCCGTCACACATGGTAAAATTAATTCCTACAAAATATTTCGTAGGAAAAAATGTATCGTGTACGGCGGCCTTTAACTCCTCTGACATTACGAGTCGCGGGCGCCGCGGGACAGGAGTGGCAAAGATAGGAACCAGTGTCAACGACGTGGCTAATGGAGTAATTCCTATCAAACTACTACAAGGTCTCACCCAAAACAAAGGCTTTTAACCGCCGACCCAGTGCACTTCCTATTCCTGCCAACCAATCAGCTGGCCTCCTCACCACAAGCCAATGTTCTCCACTCCAGTTAAAAAGGGCGGCCCGCCCTTCTTAAAAATTCGTCCGCCCTAATATTTATGGTTTAGATCGCTCAATTATGCATCTCAGATGCTCAGAAAATGCATCTCAGAGCACCTAAAATCCAAATTTCGCTGGGGGAGGCCCCCCCCCAGATCCACCGCCAAAAGGTACCTCGCGCAGTGCTTTCGGCACCACGTTCAATTCCGCCTCTCTTTAGCGGGTGATCCACTGTTGCGATTTTGGCTTGAGACGGGGTTGCGTTCCCTTGCGGTTACCTTATATGGCAATCGGAAGTCCATATAAGGTAATCGCAAGGGAACGCAACCCCGTCTCAAGCCAAACTCGCAACAGTGGATCACCCGCTTTAGACCAATACCCGTGGAGAACACTGCAAGCGTCTCTAAAATAGCGGCACACTTCAATAAAGTGTATTGAAAATGACACAATCACCCCCGAAAAGATGAAAAAAATCATCTGTGAGCAGAATCGAAAATTGTCAGCAACTGAACCGACAGTGAAGGCAACATATCACAAAAAGGAAGGATTTGTCACCCTTCGTCAGTAGATTTACTGAAAAAGAAAAACTTCATTTTCTAGATTTGATTTGCTACTTGAGGGGTGTGGTTTAGTCGTTTCACAGGACCGTAGGATTGTCTCCCACTCTTCCTGTTATCAATCACTGTGATTGACGATTTCCGTGACTCAAAAGTTAAAGGGAAATGGTCGCGCCAGAAAAACGTGATACAGAGAAATAATTCCGCGGCCTGCAAAATTCACAATTTCAAAATTACAAATTTCTGTATTTTAGTGAATTACTAGATCGACAACCTCGTCCCCAGGGGCATAGGTCGCTCAGACAACCTCGGACCACTCGCTCACTAACCCCTGGCATCAGCTTTCGTGCTGCCACCTATACTTAGACCAAGATCTTTGGTCTAAGTGTAGGTGGCAGCACGAGTCAAATTAATGAATCTAACATAGCCTACATATCTGTGCTTTTTAAATTCTTTTTGCAAAAAATCTTCAAACCTTGATATAGGTAACCTTTAGTTTGGTCCAAAATATTTTGAAAATTTGTTTGGGTATATTCTTGGGTATATTTTGACAGTTTCCCATCAACCAATCAAATGCGTTAAATCCAAAGCTGATGCCAGGGGTTAGTGAGCGAGTGGTCCGAGGTTGTCTGAGCAAACTATACCCCTGGGGACGAGGTTGCTAGATCTATACACAGGTTGATTCCTTTATGCTATTAGTAAGCACTAATGAACATGTATCCAAGATGGCGGCGATCGATCGCGTATTCTGACACTTTGGCTGGCACGACCGATTCGCTTTAAATCACTGCATTGTTTGTTTTTGCTTTCACGAAACAGGTCTCGAGAGATTCTAGAGTTGTTTCTCGGATGATTTCATCTGATTTATGGCTCGCAAGGAAGCACTAGACATACGATAAGTAATGTGGAATCACGGGACTTAATGCTCGACAAACTGATTCGAATACACAGTATCAATACTATACCATTAATGATATTGAAAGCAGTAAAAGAAAACTTCATCATTATAATTCAGTACATATCAGAGAGTGGGTTGTCGCGAAAAAAACGGTCAATAACTTGTGTTGGATTTGTTGAGTAAACAGTATCAATAGTGAGGTTTAGAAATCAAACGATAAACCCAAACTTTACGACAACGTTATTTTTCATACTACACATTAACCAGATTTTATACTGCATTTTCGGTACATAAATAACGTTGTCGTTAGCGTTTACGTTTATCGTTTGATTTCTAAACCTCCCTAATATGGAGTTTTCGCAATCACCCGGATAGGCAGACCCAAGACAGACCCAGGATTACATTGAGGTTAAGAATTCCTAATAGGGAGGTTGAGAAATCCAATGATATAGACAACGTTATTTTTGTACCGAAAAATGAAATTTATAATCTGGTGAATGTGTAGTATGAAAAATAACGTTGTCGTAAGATTTACGTTTATCGTTTGATTTCTAAACCTCCCTATTTTCTGCGTGAAGCCGAACAATGGATAAGCATTGTCGTTGGTCTAACCGGCGGTGGCGAAAACACTACTGTTGATGGAAATGATTCCTTGGCCGTGTAGTGTAGGACCAGAGAGGGAATATGTTAAATTGTACATTGGTAGTTCAGACATTGGCAAGTATAGCGAGGTGGTGGGCAGCTCAAGAATTCTGAGGTTGATTTATTTTAGCACTGTGAATAAAGGGAGGGCAAATAATAATAACGGGTTTCTAAGGTGAAAGAGCTTCCTACCGGGTTCGAACCCACGGACCCTCGCATAAAGGGAGCGTATTGTATTTGTATCTTTCCATCAAGGTCCGAAGCCAAGGCATCATTGGCCCTGGTTGTAAATTAATATGAAAGCGGCCATCTCAAGCTGCTCATGTTACTCACATTGATTGGGTCTTTTATTTGCCCTTGCAAATTCACAAGGTGTACAAGGCACCATGGCTTACTGTCCCATGCGACGGACGTAAAGAGCCAGGGACGGACTGGATTCGAACCAGGGACCAGCCGCTTGCTATACATTGTGTATCAAAAAAAGGGGGGGGGGGAAGAGATTAATTTGTTACTTTCTTGGACATGGCTAAATATTTTGGAAATTGGCAAATACCATTTATTACATAATGATGTCCTCTTTCTTATGACACCAAGAAATCCAATTTACTGTCACAGATGACTTAGCACGAAGCAGTTCAATCAACAATCTCAGAACTGGGGCCGGTTGCACAAAACTCACGATAGCGCTAACTTGGTGGGCGCTAACTTTATGTTAGATGACGTAAAAATCCCTTGTCTTTTTGCGTCATTTAACATAAAGTTGGCGCTAACACCAAGTTAGCGTTAAAATGAGTTTTGGGCAGCCCAGCCCTGGTCTTGCACCAGATTTACACCAGCCTAACTCCGACAATTTTCATACCAAAAAAAAGAAGAAAGACCCGTGCGTCCTTAACAAAATTTTTGTTCAATGATTTAACATTATGCATCTGCTTCTTGCTGGAAGCTTCCAGTCCTCAACCACACTGTTACCACAAACACACGCTGCTCAGTTGTAAGCTGCATTTTGCTGGTCTGAGAAAATAAGCAACCTTACCAACTTTTAAGAAGTGTGAAATGTGTAACATGCAGATGATTGCATAATTTGCAAGCCCAACAAAAGCCCTGCACTGGCCAGCCAAGGTTCATTACCAAAACATCTATCTGGTGCAAGACCAGTTCTGACATGGTTGATTGAAGTGCTTCGTGCTCAGTCATCTGTGACAGTAAATTAGATTTCTTGGTGTCATAAGAAAGAGGACACCATTAGGTAATTATTAATGGTATTTGCCAATTTCCAAAATATTTAGCTATGTTCAAGAAATTTAAAAATTAATCTCGGTTTCCTTTTTTTTGATACACACTGTATAAGCGGTCATGATAACCATCGGCTATCAGGATTCAGCACTGCATTGTGCATTGTACGAGATGCTTTCATCGTCAATCGTCTGTACATTCCTGTCTGCACCGTCACAAAGAAAATTCTCCCAGCATCCAAGAATTATCTTGCAGAGAGTGACTGACTTCTTAAATCAATAACATTCTATCAGCAATCCGACGCCCAGAGAAGACGTTCCATATTTAAGTTTTGTCATTCCCGCAGGCAATGTTACAGACTGGCACTCACATTCCAGCAGTCTCCTACCACAGGCTCCTTATCGACCGATCTGTCAACGATTCACGTTCGACTTTTATAGAACTCTATCTGACTTTTAGTGGGTTGAACGTCTTCAGTCAGTGGCAATCAGCAAAGATGACATCGAGTGAGGTCGCGACTATGGGCGGTTATAACAGCAAATATAGATCTAGACCTTACACTACTTATTTATTGTAGTTAAGTAGCCCGGCGACAGGTGCGCTGCATGCACTGAATCTTCGGTCATTTCTGCATTGGAGGCGTGAAAAAGAGGTCGCTCAATGGCTGCGCCATCTGTAGCCGTGCTAAGAACTAAAGAAAACACGGGGCTTTTGAGGTCGCATTACCTGAACTTCCCTTCGCCAGACCCAGGGTTCGAAAAAACACGGCGAGCTTACCCTGTTTCAAAAAACCCGTGTATTCATACGCTTTCGTGAATGCATGCAACTCCTAGGTGTGACCGCCAAAAAACCGGGGGATACGTAGTGTGACCAAGGCTATGATGTTGCGTTTCAGCCAATCCCAAAAACTCGTGAAATCTCCCGGGAACTAGATTGTCTATCACCCTGGAAATACTGCCGACTGCAAAGTGGTAACTTTAAAGCAATGTGTTGCGAGGGAACGATTCGACTAATGTCACTGCTTTTTCACATTTACAACCCTTATCCCAGCGCAAGACTGAATAAACAAGAAAAGAAACCCTGTAACATAATGGTTCGGGCGTAATGTTTTCGACGGATCAGGCGGCGGTGTTCCCTTTCTTGCAAAACAATGGCGTGTGCAGTGTTTTGTAGCTTGAATATAAGTTTACCCAAATACCAAAGAAAAATGCAGCGCTACACATTGAGATAAAGCTTCAAACGCCAAGATAAATCTTCTCTCAAAACGTTGCCATCAACTCTGTAAGCGTAATTCTTGCGAGAACCAACGACCCAAGAATGGGAAAACGGATGACATGCGATTCATTCAAGATAAGATAAATGGGGGAAAAAATCAAGGTTGCTCCTCTATTTAAATTCAAAAATGAATTAGCGTGTTCTTTACATGACGATATCCCGTTATTTCCGGATAAAACGGATTAAACTTTAAATTAAATGCATTTAATTCAAATGTGAAATTGATAGGGACACGAAACGTCATTTGCTGTCGTAAAATTTGCAACGAAAAGGCGGTTTATTTGCGAGGTTAAAGGGAATTAATCGTGCCTATAAAACGTGACACAAGGAAATAATTTCGCGGCCCGCAAATTCACCATTCAAATGACAAATTCCTGTATTTAAATATCATTACTCTTTGTTTACGTTCAATGTTTGTAAACATGGATGTTTACAACACATGTATGTTATTTTGGACATTTGGGACATGCCAACCCACCAAATTGAATATTTCGGTATCAAAAGAAGTTTTAAAGGGGCATGTCACCAACAAATTACTCATAAGACAAAGAAAGACAGGACACAAACAAACAAAATGTAAATAAACAATGATTTTCGTGGCCCGCGAAAATACTCATGATACATTATCTTTAAGTGACTTAGATCAATTATAAACAACAGACCTAAATCTGCAGTTGACCGCGTGCCCAATGGTATCCAAAGAAATGAGTGAAGCTATGACAAATTGTAATAATGCATTTATGGATTATATCCCATATAGTAGAATTGTAGTGTATCCAAGATGGCGGCGATCGGTCGTGCATTCAGACACTAGGGAGGTTTCGAAATCAAACGATAAACGTAAACGTTAACGACAACGTTATTTTTGCAGCAAAAATGCAATATAAAATCTGGTTCATATGTTTAGTATGAAAAATAACGTCGTTTGATTTCTAAACCTTCCTTTTGACAGTTGGCACGACCAATTTAATAGCTTTTTAAGATTCGCCTGCCGTATGTCTCCGATAACACCAATTTCCTTTTTGTCCTGCATTTAGTAAAGGCTGGGGTGTTTACCAACGGATGTACCTAGGATCGCCAGGGAGGACAAACGACAAGCACTACTCATATTTTAAGAAACAACGGGCAACCGGCCGGAGATAGATGTACAAAAAGTTACTTTAAGAAAGTGGTGAGGTACAACGTTGTCACTACAGGGTACCCCCAAAAGCACAAAAGCATACTTCTAGGGCCGTATTTTAGAACGTTCCTTAACAAAAAGGTCCACCTTACATGCCTTTAAACATGTTAAATCTATTGTTCTCGATGATATTACAATAGACTTAAAGATAATGTACTACGGGTATTTTCGTGGGCCACGAAAATCATTGTTTATTTACATTTTGTTTGTTTATGTTCAGTTTTTCTTTGTCTTGTGAGTACATTGTAATTTGTTGGTGGAATGCCCCTCTAGAAATTCTTTTGATACCGAAAGTATTCAATTTGGTGGGTTGGCATGTCCTAAAATTCCAAAATGATATAGTGTAAACATCCATGTTTACAAACATTGAATGTAAACAATGAAGTCGTGATACATTATCTGTAAGGTCGACCTTCAAGGGACTAGGAAAATTTTTTCAACACAGGTGTATTACAAAAGTTCGGCATTTTTTCGTGTTTGAACCTCTTCTTTGTGGCTTATTGATGCAGAGTGATAACTCAATCGTCATGATTTAGTTAGTGCATATAAAAGTTCATTCATCCCTGGACATATTATTGTCTTCAGTTCTAATATAGTCCAACAGTAACACAGTTAAATTTTGAATTAAAAATTTGAACCAAAAACACAATTTTCCTGAATTACATGACAAGTTCATGACAGATTCACAATCTGAAAAGTACATCTAGTGGGCATCATCACAAGCTACAAAAATCCGCAGGTTAAATGAGTATAGGGTAAACTACACTGAAATTATATCAAATTTAAACCTTTTGAAATGTGTTTAAAAAATTTAAATTTGATTTAACTTCAGTGTAGTTTATTCTTTACTAATTTAACCTGCGGATTATTGTAGCTTGTGGTGCCCACCAGATGCATTTTTCAGATTGTAAATCTGTCATGAACCTGTCATGTAATTCAGGAAAATTGTGTTTTTGGTTCAAATTTTTTATTCAAAATTTAACTGGGTTACTGTTGGATCATATTAGAACTGACGACAATAATATGTCCAGGGATGAATGAACTTTTGTATGCACTAACTAAATCATGATGATTGCGTTATCACTCTGCATAAATAAGCCACAAAGAAAAGGCCAAAACACGAAAAAATGACCAACTTTTATAATACACCAGTGAAGCTTCGGTTATTACAAAATACTAGTCTTCCATGATAAATTCCCACCGTCAATTCACTTTTTCAATTAAGTGTTAATTACTGGCACCCAGACAAATCACCACACCATGGAGCATTCACCACGTCACTGGGAACCGATCGCTGTATGTATTGTATGGAATGAGCTTGTACTCTATTATGTTGATTAGGTTTCCAGTGACGTGGTGAATGCTCCATGGTGTGGTGATAACTGATTTGTCTGGGTGCCAGTAATTAAACACTTAATTGAAAAAGTGAATTGACGGTGGGAATTTATCATGAAAGACTAGCATTTTGTTATAACCGAAGCTTGAAAAAAATTTCCTTGTCCCTTTAACGTTAAGGAACGTTCTAAAATATGACCCCCAATATCCACAGCCCAAAACAGATAGCTGAGAGCAATGGTGGAAAATCTTTGTAGAAGGAAGAAGACACCAAGATATCCCAATCCGGTTCCGTGGTTCGAGCTCCAGGCCCAATTTTATGAAGCAGAGTCGACGCCCTAATTATGCTCAATTTGCGGTTCGCCGGTAAGTTGATGAAGGACTTCCCTGACTTTGCTTCACAAAAATGGCTCTGGAGCGAAAACTACTGGACTGAATCGAGGTATATTGGTGTTATTTTTCTTCTAGAAAGATTATCTATCTCTTCATACTGGTGGTTTAGGACTGAGGGTGGTGGAAGTACGCGTGGGCGTTTTTTGTGCCACCCTGTTTAAGAAAGTGTCGATGGTCAACATACAAGTAGGTTGATTTTTGTAAAACCGCGTTTTTTACAAAAAATTAGGGCAGCTCCCTACATCCCCGATGCACTGGTTTCAGAACATCAGTCACATCAACCATTGCCCCCGTAATGTCCCCATCAGCTGATGAGGTTTCATTGAAATCGACCCCCCACACAAAAATACATGTACATGTAATTCAGAAAAACGTTCATTGGATAAATGGAAATTCTCGGAATATTCCATATTTATGAACAGCAAGAGTGTATTCGTTGTAATGTTTTTAGTCTCGGACCGTAGGTTTCCAATATCAGTCATTTCACTTAAAGTCCTACATGCACCTTTTTTGCAGCTTGTAAAATCATTTGGCACAGAATTACAATGAAAGAGCTTTTTTTTATGTCGTGAAAAATGTCCAACCGGTTAGAAACTTATGGTTGATTTTGTGAATGACTGAGCTAAAATCAGAATGGTGTAAGACTTCCTCATTAAGTGATGTCACACTGGGGAATTTGCGTAATGAGCATGCCATTTCCCTGATTAGAGCGACCAAGTAACCAAATTAAGCAATGTATGTGATGGGAAATTCAACAAAATGCAATTATCGTGCAGAAACCATGCATCTAGCGTACTCTGGGTGTGCCAAATTGGAATGAATTTTTCCCTAGAATTACGACACGAATCAATTAGCATATTTACATTGTTGAAGTCGTTCACCATGTTCACAGTACGGTGTTTAGCCCAATGATTTTGACTGACAAACTCCCTGATATCTCGCTTACTGAACATAATTTCATGAAACAAACAGCAAAATTCAGTTCTGTCTGAATGCTGTATACAAAGCTGAAAAAGAGCGAGAATTTATTTTTGTGGTGCACG
Source organism: Notospermus geniculatus (assembly GCA_002633025.1). Taxonomy (NCBI): domain Eukaryota; kingdom Metazoa; phylum Nemertea; class Pilidiophora; order Heteronemertea; family Lineidae; genus Notospermus; species Notospermus geniculatus. The sequence goes on along the minus strand of NMRB01000744.1, from coordinate 191,424 downwards.
TAGGACTTTATAATTACTCCTTGAAAACCGGGCCAGTAGCTTCCCAGCCGAACCTTTTTCCTTCTACACGATGGTGATATCATAAGGGAGTGATAACACTACTATGTTCTTTATTTCTGATTATATGTAACGAAATATCAGAAAACAAAATCACCCACTATCTTTGTTCCTTCCCAGAAAAATCGACTTTCTCACCATCTCAAACCACCTTCTCAGGAAGTCTTAGAATGTCATTGGGCGGTGAAGCATCCCTGCTCGCCTTTTTCCTATTATGGAACGTGGAACAGAGTCATATTATTAGAGCAGTAATTTCCTCCTGTGATTTTTTCATCAGCATCGCGTAATACACTGAATGAGAAATAAATAGGGTGGAAAATATGACTTACTTCGGTGAGGCGGCTTTCTTTATTGATAAAAATCGTTGTTTTGTATGCAGGATGTTACCGAAAATCCCTTAGTATTGAATCTGTTTTTAGAACGGCACATGCCCATCTTCAGTACAGTGTGGACGGCCTACTGTAGGGACGACCTAAAACAGTTATAACATAAAGGCTCTGTCACACTTCTGCGTATCCTAATTCCTTATGAGTTGCACATTGACATTTTTTTATACGCAGTCGTACGCACAACACCCACCTCATATGCACCTCAATCGTTTTGTGTACGTTTTATGTACGCAGGCAAGCGCACAGTAGTGTACGGCCCAGTACATACTACTAAGTCAAAGACATCAAAACATTTCGAAATTTTGAGCGTACGACTGCGTATTGAAAATTTTAATAAGGAACTCATAAAGACCTGATATACGCAAAAGTGTAACAGGGCCATAAAGTTGAGGACTGTACCCAGTCGATGTTGGAGTTCGCCAAGAACGTGTGCTTCACACCAAATTTGGTGCAAATTTTAGCCTGTGACTCCACGAGTCAGCCACGGTACACAGGGAAGAGAGACATTCTTACGGCCTCCCAAAATGACCCGAAGAAAATTCCGGGTCTCCCCGAAAGGCATTATAGCTACTTCGCTGATTTCCGGCATCGTCCGTAACATGTCAGGATCCTGACAAGTATGGCGGCCGAGATCTGTCTTCCTATTTGCAGAGCGTTACGAGGGCAGGGGATCAGTCCAAGTTTTTAAGTTTGATTCCTGGTGGAATTTGAGCAATTTCACCAACACAAAACGTTTGTTCATTCAGAATGATTGGGAGACTATAGCCTTAGTTCCCCCTATCCCAAATCGGCGGATGTTTTGAGACCCGGGTCTTCCCCGGGTTTGAAAAAACCCGCCACGCACTTACACCTATTTTCAGTACATTTCATTAGTTACTAAACTCGGCGAGAGAGGTCGCGCTTGCGGCCCAAATTTCGCAGGAATTTTGGTGTATAGCGCATGCGCAATACGCAACAAACTTACCGCGCCATCTGTCGCCGGGTTTCATAACTAGTAATTGCCAGGTTTATTGCTCTTACACCAATCTAAAAGACAGGGCGGGTGACACACGTGTCTGAATTAGCCCCGGCGCGCTCGGCGGGTCTAATAAACACGGGGTTTTCAAACACGGGTCTATTAGACACGGCAAAAAATAATTGTACGCGCAAGAAACCCAGGGTTTTGGTGGGTTTGGGATAGGTGGTAGTACAGCACTGGAGGTACAGCACACCTATGTCAGAGAGAAAAAAAGGGGAGATCAACCAGATGAGATATGACTTCCAGAGCTGCATTTTATATGTGGGCAGACTATTTTAAAAGAGTTCACAAAAAGCCAGAGGCAGGTGAGATCTGAACTATGGAGCAATCATACGCGTTTAGAAAATACCAATAATACTTAAATACAATGCATAATTCATTTGCTCCTAGTATGCACTCAATTTCAGCTATTTTCGTGTCTAAGGGTTTATATATTGGCATTTTTCTATATTTGTACAGTCTATACACACATTGGTAACAGTGTGTTATTGTATGATATCCCACGGCAGTTTTAACAAAATTGAGCGTTAAATATCATTATTTTTTTCTTCAATTTTCAAACTTAAAGCCGCCCTGTATTGAATTCGCAAAGTGCTTACTCCTCCGACGTCAGTGGAGTGTAAAATGAACTATACTCTATCTGAATACATTAGACTCTGCCGGCAGTTTTTTCAATGTGTGCTGAAAACTACGGCTTGGTTCTTTAAAGTATTTATCAGGCAAGCATTTGGGGGACCTTCACAAGCCTATAGACTTCTCCACCTGCACTCTCCTAACTTTTGAAAATACCTTAAAATTCAAGACAGAGGTGGGACTTCTGTATAATAATAAAGTTCTGGTTATGTGAGGTACGTTTTAATTCAGATTATCCTCCCTGGGCAGTATTAGAACTGAAGTATAGGTGAGTACATAGAGTAACTAAAGGGATACTCCACTCATTGTGTAAAAATTTTGAATTTTTGAAATATCGTTAATACATTCAAATCCACTGATATCTGCAACATGTCGTATTTTTTTAAAATCAGGAAACTCATCATTTTAAATATTTTAATTGGATCCCAAGGGGACCACTGTACAGCACTCATGATGTCATCAGTGCTCAATGCATATTTAAGAAGGTACAACCAATAGGCCTGGGCAGTCACAGTATTAGCTCATTGACTACAAAGGTCGTCAGCCTATTGACACTAGTGACACCACAACTCATGGCAATCGTCTACATGGATTTATAAAAATTCAAAAGTTTACAATGAGTGGAGTCTCCCTTTAAGAGTTTTTAGCGTCCGAATTCGGACGCTCTAAGCTTTCGTATTCGCACTCAGAGTCCGGATTCGGAAAAGTTTCTTTGAAGTGACATTTCCCGGACCGACTTTAATCCGACAGCAAAAACAAAACTGCTCTCAGCAACGACAAAAGCAGAACTTTACCGGATCGAACTCCAGAGCGGACATTTCCTGAGCATAAAGTGCATGAAAGAATAAAGTTTCTCGGCGGATGTGAGACAAAGACATGGTCGCTAATGACGCGAGTTGCTTGCAGCATTTTGCGTATACGGGGAGCCACTTTAAACAATCTTACCGCTTCCCCACCGCTATTATCCGAAATACCTTTGTCAGTCAGAGGATCAATATTTGGTCAAGTCGGGGGACACAATACATGAATTTAAGATATCACAATGGTGGCAGATTTCCCAGGCCTATGTGCCCTAAACGGATACCACAGCATTTTTTGTTTCGCCGATCCAAACCCATCCTCAGTATATCGACCAAGCAGCATCGCCTGACCACAGTGTCTGATCATTAAAGGGGCACTGTTGTACTCCTTCCCTATCCTGCGCTAAACATACCCGTGTTAAAGATAATGCATCACGGATATTTTCGCGGGCCACGAAAATCATTGTTTATTTATATTTTGTTTGTTTACGTCCAGTCTTTTTTTGTCTTATGAGTAATTTCTTGGTGGCATGCCACTCTAGAAATTCATTTGATACTGAAAGTATTCAATTTGGTGGGTTGGCATGTCCCAAAAGTCCAAAATAACATAATGTAAACATCCATGTTTACAAACATTAAATGTAAACAATGAAGTCATGATACATTATCTTTAAGGGAGACCTTTATTGACAATGTTGTTAAAGAATGTTTACAACCTGTGATTAGGGAGTTTAAGAAATCAAACGATAAACATTAACGACAACGTTATTTTTCATACTGCGAATTCGCCAGATTATATATTGCATTTTCGGTACAAAAAATAATGTTGTCGTAAAGTTAACGTTTATCGTTTGATTTCTTAAACTCCCTATTATCCTGCGGGTAAACGCTGCCGATCAAGCAGGGTACAAGGTCGCAAAACAATGGTTTTCTAGGCCCTTAACCTGAATAACTAGGAATTTACACGTGTGTTGGCCTAAACAGCCTTTGTAAATTCGGCCCATTGTGTTTACGAATTGGAAACAGAAACAAGAAACACGAAAATGGCAGCTCTGAGCCTAGAGCAGCTTATGTCTTTGTTGTGAAATACCCGCTGACTCGCCATTTCCGGTCTATTGTCGTTCTAAAAGCAAGGAAACTACTTACCGCTGAAGGAAGTGTGCCATTCGTTGATGACATTTATATGTAGCTACTTCGATCATGAGGGGCCGCCGTGAGCCGATACGTGCAGCTGGTCATGTCACGTCGTAAATGTAATGTTGTCGAGCAGTTTGACGGGTTTTTTTCATACCTTCGCTGGTGTCTCAAGTCTGACTGAAAGTAAATAGAAAACAATGAGGAACCTAACTCACCACCTCAACAGGTGTCACTAGTGGTTAAAACTATTGAATGGGGTACCGGCAGACCTAATCCGCGACGCGGCGCTGACTATCAACTCGGTCATAACTGCGTCATTGAAAGTGAGGCTAACGTTATTTTCCAATTAATTCTGAGTAGCACACCCTGTTTCTAGGCCAAATATAACTAAAACATTGCACTCAATTTCTGATTTTAATTTTCTATCATTAAGTACAGCCACCTTTTGGGGCTTGTACTCTTTTCTTTCCTTAATTGCTGTCACGTCCTATTTGGATGGGATACTTCTAATCTACATTTGGGTTTCAGCTCAGTCTGTTCTAGAGTTTCGGATTGTAATGTTCCAGCCTGAAGAAGACCCCGGTTGGGGTCGAAAATTCGCAAACACTCTGGAAATTGCCTTTTTATTTATCATTAAGTACAGAAGTGCTAAAATATATCTTATGGCTTTTGACCAAAAATCTCTGCGGGAACATGATGAATTTAATCGATAAAGTTGACCATTTTAGCGTGAACGACAGGCGAATGGTCGACGTCATGGGTTGTGAATGACGCAGTAAACGTCAGAATGACGCACGACGGCTGATGACGTTCAACAATCGCAATCGGATGCGCACTTGCGTTTTAACCGAGTTGATGATCAGCGCCTCCTTTTGTTTGCCGGTACCCCATTGAAAGTGATATTCAGGTCCTAATCAATTTCCCACACAAAAAGGCATTCATTGTATAGGGCCTGATTACTGTGTGCTGCCCTCTATCCTTGTTAGGATCCCCATTGGTCGTGCCAGCCGAAGTGTCTGAATACACTGCATGATCGATCACCGCCATCTTGAATATATATATTACTGCTTGCTATTTGGAATAGTGCATTACTGCCCGACTCAAAATGTACATGTATTTCCTAGGGAAAAAATGTGTCGCGTTCGGTGGCCTGTAGACTGTCAAATTCAATGGGGACCCTAAAACCACTGCCTCAATAGGTGTCGCTAGTGGTTAAAAATATTGAAATGAAACTGACATCCCGGTCCTGATCAATTTCCCACACAAAAGGTGTCCAGGTGTAATGTTTTTCACTGCCCCCCGTTTGCCAGTGCCTCCCAACTAAAGATTGACGGAATAAGCCACGACGTGACAATGGGGGAGGCACTGATCAACATGTCTTTCTGTATTTGAGTGTCCGCCGAACAATAAAGCGGGCATTGTCATACGGGGGGCATTCTCATACATTACACCTGGTTTCGGTGTGCTGCCCTCTATCGTAGCTAGGATCCCCATTGTTGGAGTGCATGAACTGAGAGGCTTTGCTGGAAAAGACCCGATTGCCTATCCTGAGAACATCAGGGGTTCTAAAGCTAGGCGCACATGTGCGGCAAATCTCGATGCGGTAGGGGTGTTTTTAAAGTTAACTGACCCGGATAAATGACGAGTCGACAGCGTTGGGTCAGTCAACTTTAAAAACACCCCTACCGCATCGAGATTTGCCGCATATGTGCGCCTAGCTTTAGCGCTCGCTTCCTTCGTCACCGCACAGTTTGTGTGCAGTGACGAAGGGACCGAGCGCTAAGGCCCAGTTTACATCAAGGCACACGCGACACGGACACGCAGGCGAACAATGGCTTCACAAAGGATTCATCACTATGAAACCTTTGTTCGCCTCCGTGTTCGTGTCGCGTGTGCCTCGATGTAAGCTCGGCCTTAGGCCTAGAATCCATTCACGCGATTTTCGTGCCGCGCGATGTCGCATCCTTTGTCCACGACCAACGCGGCGGAAACAAACAATGGTTTCGAGCGTCTGCCGTAAGAAAATCGCGTGAGTGGATTCTAAGGCTAAGAATCCATTCACGCGATTTTCTTGCCGCAGACGCTTGAAAGCATTGTTTGTTTCCACCGCGTTGGTCCTGGACAAAGGATGCGACATCGCGCGGCACGAAAATCGCGTGAATGGATTCTAGGCCTAGGCTTAGAACCCCTGATGTTCTCAGGATGCGATTTCAATAATGTGTGGGCTTATAGTGCCTTTTACATTTAAGTGTCAAGGCACTTCACATTATTACCCAGCCTAATCCAGAAACCTTTCTGTAGAAACCAAGGGCAGCTACAATCAAGCGCACACATGGACATTTCAGGCCAGTTGAGAGTATACAGAGTGGCACAGCCAGGGATTGAACCCGCAACCTTCCGATCACGAGTCCAACGCTCTAACCATTGTGCCACTGCACTCCCCAAAGAGGACTCAAATGCATAATACTGTAAAATGTTTTCCTCCACAATAGGGTCACCTGCACCATTTAACAATTAAAGTACCATCTATATTTTCTCGACAAACTTCCAATGTGCTTTTGCAGAAATAGAGAAGAACGAGAGATATAAAAGACCCCTGGTAACACTTTTCTATGAACTCTCTCTGATCTTCTCATCCATCCATTGTAACCTACTAGGCCTACATGAATATGAGCGTCTTGTTTTCTTGATTTCCTCAAAGCATTCCATTCAGACGCACTGGTAAAACGTGCCAACGACAACGACAAAACGCTGAGGCTATTGTTAAAAAGTAACGGTGTAAAATACCGTAACTCTATCGGTCTAACGTCGTACGCTAAAAGACGCTCTTGCAGCAGGCGATATTTGTGGTACCAACCATCTCCTGAAATACATGACGTCATGGAAATGAAGTCCAATTTCGTATTTCGTACTTCGTGTTTCGTCAGATTTGTGAAACCTCCTTGTTTTGTAGGAATTAATTTTACCGTCATGTATGACGTGAAATATCATCCTCTATTTGTCGTATAGGAAAAATCCAGAAATAGGTTCTGTCCTATTTTCTTGTACAATAAATCAGTTGCTAGAGCGCTTGCCTACATGGTTGCTGGTTCGAATCCCGCTCTCGACACCGGTTTTTCCATACTTCACATTTTGTTCTTTATATTTTAGAGATAGTAAAAGTAAAGTCGTATCGTAATTTCGCAAATTTCCGACCCCGGAAATTCGCAGACGACTTTACTTTTACTATCATTTTGTGTGTCGTTTTTTGTGCACTATTGGATACTAGTATTTATACATGTATTTTAGAGAAACATTTTCTAAGTAAAAAATGTCATAGGAATAAAACTATCGCGCTCGGCCAAGTTGAACTTCGTTCAAAAGGATCATCATTCTGAGCCAAGAAAAAAGGCAAGTGTCAAAGGAGGCACGGATGCTGACGTCAATGGCAAGGCGTACAATCAAAGATCGATTCAAACCGACTTGTTTCGCCTGATACAATGTACATGTACATGTACATGTACCTCTCGAGTGTGACAGCAATACGATAAAAATTGGAACCGTGTAAAGGCCGCCATACACGGTACATTTTTAGCTCACGTCTGTGAGGTGAGCTTTTCCCATGGTGTGTCGTCCGTCGTCGTTAACAGGGGTGGCACGTTTCTAAACCGCTTGGGTTACAAACTTGAAATTTGGTGTACAGGTACCCTATGGTAAAAACTATCTCTGGACCGAAACTTTGCGCTGCTGCTTGTACACTCTGGCCTGTAGGGGGCGCTTTGTGAAAAC
>NMRB01000744.1:162792-180344 GCA_002633025.1 Notospermus geniculatus | reverse complement strand
GCCACCACATGTTGGTGATAAAACCACGCAAGTGCCATATCTTAGTGATAAAACCACGCAAATGCTATATGTTGGTGATAAAATCACGCAAGTGCAATGTTCTGGTGATAAAACCACGCAAGTGCCATATGTTGGTGATAAAACCACGCAAGTGCCATACATGTATCTTCGTGATAAAACTACGCAAGCGCCATATCTTGGTGATAAAACCACGCAAGTGCCATATGTTGGAGATAAAACCACGCAAGTGCCATATGTTGGTGATAAAACCACGCAAGTGCCATATCTTCACAGTGGTCCTTAACTGGAAGAAAGTGCAAAAATTTTACTCAAATAAAACTTACGTCAGAGTATTCCTAAGACAACGTAGTTTCATTTGCTGAAGGAACGAAAAAAATCTGTTGGGAAAATTTTGAGAAAATCAACTTTTTTCGAAATGGCGGCCATTTTGGATGCTGGAAATTTGAGAAAAAGGGCTGCAATTGTCAATACTCATTCTGAATTGGTAGATTTCCTCAGGAAATGATAAAAGTCGCCATCCTCCGACGGATCATTCGTCGGATGATCGTCTCATCGGTGTTTTGAAAAATTTCGGAGGAGAGTCGATCCGATCAGTCAGGATTCCCGAGTCAACCCCTTGATCGCCCGTACCCTGGGGGTGTTTAGTTTTAAAGCATTGTTTTATTCAAGAAATATACCTGGGCGACTATAAGGGGAACCTCCGATCTTATAGTCTGTAAGAAGCCCTCGGTGGCTCAGTGGATAAGTGCTGGGCTACCAAACAAGAGGGCTAGAGGGTGAGAGGTTCGAATCCTACTGGGAGGAGAGTTTTTCCTATTTTTTACCCTTTTTTCGCATCGATGCGTCGGGCGGCCCCCTGAAGCGTCCTGGCCGGCCGTTTCTAGTTCCCTCTTCGCCCGCTAGGGGCACTATTCGTGGCAGCAAGTCCGCTGCACGTGGTCAGCGGCGTTGGTAACAATAGGCCCGCATCAATAGGCATTTTGGGGGCTTTATGCGTACCCTATTCAAAATCTAAGTAGGGTCAAAGTTGAGGGCACAAGCCTGCGTACATGACCGGAAATGGTTGGTAAACGGAAGTACGCCATTTTGGTAAATTGGAGAGGAATATTCTTTCAGGATATCTTTTTTAATGTCAATTTATTCCGGTAAGTCAGCCGACATTTCATCTTTGCAACAATCAAATGTTGGATCGTGTTTTGCTTTAGTGCTTCCGATGTGAGCTGGCCGCTTATAGACGCTCCTTAGACCGTTTTGGGGGAACTGAAGTGACCATGTGTGGGGGGAGAATATAGAGGGTGATGCAAAAAAGTAACTGCAGTTACAAGTCACGTGACTGCCCTTTGACCTGCCGGCGTCTATTTGAGTGTTGAGGATGTTTGGAGTTCGAGATCGGACGTCTTCGACACTTATGTTGTGTTGTCTGGTTTGGGAATATTTTGTTTGCCGATTTTTATGCCGAATTCTTGTAGCTCTTGTACAAAAGAAAAAAGCAATGATGATGTATCGTGATGTGATTTATTGGTTTTTTTCAGGTCCAACAACTGTAAATCCAAGATGGAACATCGAAGACGCTGGGCTTCTCATCCACCCCAATGACTGGCTGGTGAGTGTAAAATTTCTTACCGTCTTTGGCTTGAAGACTTCATTGTTTACATTCAATGTTTATAAACATTGATGTTTACATTGTGTTGTTTTGGACTTTTGGGACATGTCAACTCACCAAATTGAATATTTTCGGTACACCTGTATCAAAAGAATTTCTAGGGGGGAACGCCACCAACAAATTACTCATAAGACAAAGAGAGAGACTGGACACAAACAAACAAAATGTAAATAAACAATGATTTTCGTGGCCCGCGAAAATACCCGTGATACATTGGGCCGTATTCTAGAAGTCCTCAACTCTAAGGTTTACCTTTAGCTATTGTTTGCAGGGCAGAATACAAAAGATTAAAGTGGACCTTGGAGGTAAGGAGGCTTCTAGAATACGGGCATTTATCTTTAAGTTATTGTCAGGGATAGATCTGCCATGACAATATGTGGCAAGCACCTCAGACTTCTATGGGGTCTTGCTGTGGGGTCAGGTCAACAAATGGACATCCTCCCCCAGCAGGGGTTTTACCTCGCTCCTCTTCATCCACACACGGCGGAGTGTAGAAGCGGAGCGATACCAAAACCCTGCTATGGGAGGATGACCTATGGGAGATGAAATAATTTTTGGTGCCAATCAGGAGTTTCCACAGTGTTGTTCTGGGGACGTCGCTTTCATTTCAATAGTTGAAACCACTAGTGACACCTATTGTTGGCTGTAGTCCCTATTTCAACCGTGTTTTTTCCTCGTTTATCTCAGCTCACTTGAATATTATATGACCTTTAATGACATTTAGGATTTGTTTTTATTTAGGCCTATTCTAATTTTTCTCATTGCAGCCGTCATCATCCAAACGAACGTGCTGTTACGGTTTGTGATAAGACGAACTCGTGTTCCAAGTTTTCTTCATGAAGCGGAGACTGATCCTTGGTGAGTTTAATCGACTTCCGGTAACCTCCATTTCCCGTATTCGATTTCGATTTCCCATATATCGGGTGGCCCAAAAAAACTGGAACACAACCTATCAGGCTATAACTTTTACACTTTTTATGCCCCGACTTTGCGCAATCAACCTGAATTTTTTTGTGAGGGTTGGTCTCTATCAGGGGAAGGTTCCTTTTGACGTCCAGCTCCGTCGCCCATACAAGATGGCGGCTATGGTAGCCATCTTGAAATCAGTTTGGCGTCGAATAACTTGAGAACACTTCGACCGATCAACCTGAATTTTTTGTGAGGGTTTGCATCTATGAGGGGAAGGTTCCTTTTGACGACCAGCTCCGCCGCCAATCCAAGATGTTGGCTATGGTGACCATCTTGAAATCGGGTTTCCGTCAATTAACTTGAGATTGCTTTGCCCACAAACAACATACCAGTCGGGGGCATATGCCATGCTCTGCGTTGTTCTTGTTTTAAAATATTTTTGTTATGCCTTGAGATATTTACGTGAAATTTTTACCGCAAGCCACAATTAACAGCCTCATATTACATATGAAATGCCATGACATTTATTGAAAAATTGTAAAAGTTATCGCCTTATAAGATGTGTTCAAGTTTTTTGGGGGCGACCCGATGTATATCACGGTTCATTTCTCATCATGCACGTGACAAAACCGGTGTAGCAGAGGAGAAAGTTCTATGAATGCAAGTCCACCAAACAGTAGCCTGCTGTTGTATGGTTGTATTCGAATGGTCCTGAGGCCATATTGATAAAACTACTTAAGTCTTAGTGTGACACTTATCCTTTGTTCAACACAAAAGATAAGTATCACACTTCTTCAACTTAAGTATGTTTATGAATATGGACCCAGGAGCCATATTCATAAAACTACTTAAGTTTAAGTAAGTGTGGTACTTATCCTTTGTTCGAATTCGCATTCCAAGGACGTTGATTCCTTTCACACCTGGACTTCGATTCCAGGGGGACTTAGATCCCTCTCACACCGGTTATTCACTGTGATCTTTCATATTACATTACAGAGTTTTCGTAAAGCCCCCGAAACACCAGCCGTGAACATCCATTTGTTGGTGCTCTCGCTGCACGACATTGGCAGTCTCGTTGGCGTTTCGTAGGCTTTCCGAATTTTCTGTCATTTGAGAGAAAGCAAACCTTCTCTGTCACTTAAATGATGTTCACTGACGTTTTAATTCTAATCTTAAGTTTCCTCTTGTATTGCAGCCGTCAATTTCCAAAAGAGCCTTTGGTCAAAGGAACGTGTGACAGACGAAACCTTCCTTCCCACTCGTGTTCCTATCATAAAGTGAAGAACATCCTTGGTCAGAGTATAATCGATTTCCCGTATTTCTCGATTTCACTCCTCCCCACCATATATATATATGAAGCCTTCGCAACTTTGCGTTCACGCAAATCTGTTGTAAGGCAGTCAGTGAACAATAGGGCATGTGCAGCCAAACAATAGATTTGCGTGAACGCAAAGTACATGTAGCAAAGGCTTCATAAATATGGCCCCAGTACAGCTACATGTACAGTACAGCAGGACAGTACCGCACAGCATTTTTTTTCATTTCATGGTTATTGTCCAGTTGAAGGGGAAAGGGAAGGGGAAGTTGACAATTAAAGTTGAAGTCCAGTGGAAGGGGTCGAAAAATAAACTATATATCTCCATTTTTCCAGTTTGATGAGAAGGAAGGGGTTAATATCCAGTTGAAAGGGGCATTGGCAGGAGAAGTTGAAAAATAAACTATCTCCATTTTTCCAGTTTGATGAGGAGGAAGGGGTTAATATCCAGTTGAAAGGGGCATGGGAAGGGTAAGTTGAAAAATAAACTATCTCCATTTTTCCGGTTTGATGAGAAGGAAGGGGTTAATAATCAGTTGAAAGGGCATGAGGAGGAGAAGTTGAAAAATAAACTATCTCCATTTTTTTCCGGTTTGATGAGAAGGAAGGGGTTAATATCCAATCGAAAGGTCATGGGAAGGAAAAGTTGAAAAATAAAAGTTGAAAAATAAACTATCTCCATTTTTCCGGTTTGACGAAGGGGAAGGGGTTAATGTTGAAAAATAAACTATCTCCCATTTTTCCGGTTTGATGAGAAGGAAGGGGTTAATATCCAATCGAAAGGTCATGGGAAGGAAAAGTTGAAAAATAAACTATCTCCATTTTTCCGGTTTGACGAAGGGGAAGGGGTTAATGTTGAAAAATAAACTATCTCCATTTTTCCGATTTGATGAGAAGGAAGGGGTTAATATCCAATTGAAAGGTCATGGGGGAGGAGAAGTTGAAAAATAAACTATCTCCATTTTTCCTGTTTGACGAACAGGAAGGGGTTAATGTCCAAAAAATGACTATCTCCGACTTTTTTATTAATTGCAGGTTCTTCTACGCATTGTGGAACACTAACATGATGATGAAGTGGCGAACATCCTTGGTGAGTATAACGCCGATTTCTCGATTTTACTCCCTGATGAACGCTGTAGTTGAAATTTCTTTTCATGTACATCACTGCTTCTTCGGTTAATTTTTCATATTTTGAGAAGTTATGTACTTCTCATTATATTAAAAATTAATTTAATACCGAAGTAGTTATGTACATAGAAAAGGAATTTCGTCTCAGCGGGAGGGGAGATTACTCCCTACCGTCTCAAAGTTTCGGCGCGAGGGGTGGAACCAAAAAAATTTTTGTTGGACTTAGAGCATTTTTTAGGGGTTTTTTGGGGCATTTTTCACCCATTTTTGGCCATTTTTTGCCTATTTTGGCAATTTTTGCTTATTTTTTATTATTTATTTATTAATTCTTTTATTTCTCTTCAGATTCCATCTCAGAAGCTCAAGTTGCTTTTTCTCTTGCTTCTTCCTTTTGTCTGTAGTAATCAATCAACAAATAAAAGTTATTTGTCAATTGATTTGTTTCCTTGATCCTTTTCCTTGGTCCAGTTGTCTTGATCCAGTGGAGGAGTCCAGTTGAAGGAAGAGGTCAAAGGGCAAAGGCCGAGGTCAAAGGCCAAGGGGCAAGGCCCAAGGTCGAAGGCGAAAGGGCAAGGCCAAAGTAAGTTTGGCGACTGCCGAGTTCCAACCTTGCTGCGAGGACCAATTCGAAATGTCTAAGTCCGTTGATGTGGTTTGGACCACATCAACGGACTGAGTCCATCTCACGACGAGTCCAACAGCAAGGTTAGACAAAAAGGACAAAAACGAGGCAAAATCGGTTCATACTTATATTCCGACATGAAGAGGAATAGGGTACATGTAAACGGTAGTCCGACACGATCCCACATAATCATCGTAGAGTCCAATATGATTGGAGTCCGTTACAAATGACCAAGTCCGCTACAACCAGGTACAGGAGCCATCACCAGGCGTTGTCCGAGTAAAGTTCGATCATCCGGTATACTGAAGGTGGGCGTTCCCGCCTTCCCGCAGGTCACGAAGAGGTCGATGGATCTGCCGAAGGTCGTTCACGCGGGTCACGAAGAGGTCGATGGATCTGCCGAAGGTCGTTCACGCGGGTCACGAAGAGGTCGATGGATCTGCCGAAGGTCGTTCACGCGGGTCACGAAGAGGTCGATGGATCTGCCGAAGGTCGCGAAGTGGTTCATGGATCTGCGTCGAAGGTAACGCATCACACCGCCAGAAAGACTGTAAAAAGGAGATGAATTAAAATCATATGAATACCTGCCGACGAAAACACGGACGAGTCCTACAACCACAACCTCGGTCTGAAACGCGGACAAGCACACGCCCGTGACGTTGCGTCAGACATTGCTGAATCCTGGATGACGTCACTTCACCCGGTTTCAGAACGAGGTTCTGGTTGAGATTTCGGCGTGGTTTGGTTCCCGAACCCACCGCTAGGTCCAAAAGGCCCTAGCGGTGGGTTCGGGAACCAAACTAATTTCGGCGGAAGTGCCCAGATCTGCGAATTCGAGAATGAGACAAAAAAATCACGGGAATGGCGAGTTGGTCGACGAAATCCGACTGTCTCCGAAGGAATAAACTTACCCATGAGGATGGCTTCACGACTTCCGGCTCGTCAGCAGTGAAGATGCAACCTGAAGGGATGCAAGAAAGGAGAAATTCGTTAGCATGGTCGATATAATTGTAGAAATGATAAATTTCATAAATCCGGACTTGCTATCATCCCATATCCGATGGTCTCGTTTCTCGGCAGACCGTGGCCCGCAACCGAACACCCACAGGCAGGCGTGCGTCTTGCGGTTTGTAGGGGCGCATGGTCCCTATTTCCGGCTACATTCGGCTACAGTGAACTTACCATTCGTTCTACACGGCCTCCTAACACTAAAAGTCGTATGCATAAGTCCGATTTCAGGCGACACTTTCATAATGCGTCATATGAAAAGAGAGACTAGTACATGTAAATGCTTTTACTTGGATTTTGCAGTACAAATGCACTATGCAACTGTACAAATCTGAAGTAAAAGCACTATTGCTAGCTTTTATTCATATCACCAACTTCAATGGTTCAAGCAATGACAAAGTTTAAGCCGCCCATACAGGTTCTGCACAATACGAGGACCAAAATTGGCGATATTGTTGCCAATCATTCTTCCAGCCATCATGCCAGAAGCACATGGCCCCATTTCGGGCCCCATATTGTGCAATAAAGATTAGTCTGAACCCGGCCGTACACGATCAAAGCCTGACCCAAGCATACGGCCCTTAAAGCGTTGTGGCCGAACAGGTTTGCAAGGCAAGGACGCAGCAGATCGTAGCTCGGCACGTAGTCCTGCCGGACTAGTGGGGAGGGGGGGAGGGGGGTCCCTGGCCACCATCATGGGCGAGCACAGCGACTTCCGCAGGAACTTCACGTTGAGTGTCGGCGAGGAGACCAAGTGGTTCTGGAAAAGAAGTAAAAACACTGGTGAAAAACATGCACTCAACTACTCCTGCACAAAACGAATGTCGGCAAAGGCAAGAAGAAATGTGCAGCAAACCAAATTCCCTTGATCCGTCCACGGCGGGAGCAGCTCCCGAAATGGTAACAGGCGACCTGGCAGCTGAATTTATCCTGTGAAGTTACGTAACTCTGGGGCACCGACTGTGAACAAGGCCACGAAAACATGTAATCTGACATAAGCGTCCGCCGATCCCGTGATTGGTTTTTCTAAATATAGAAATTTACCCTTAAATATGACCATATTTGGAGGTTAAAATTCATTCCTTTCACACCCCATCCAACATGTGACGTGGAGTGTTGGAATCCATTTCAAAGGTCAGGCGGTTCGTCCAATCTATTTCAAAGTCCTTTTTTTCAAATTGTTCAGCCGTGCGAGTCGGCCTATGGCAAAGAGGACGCGGGTGCAGTCACGCCATCAAGAATACGTAACTCTTGTCGTAACCCGCCACCAAGGCCACGTAAACATGAAATCAGACATAAAGCATGCAGTATGAGAACCAAAGGTTTTGAAAAGTGCCAATCAGATGCTTTCTTTCAGCCATGGACCCCGCCACACAAGAGTAGGTCTTGGAATCTATTTCAAAGGTCGGACAGTCCATTCCTTTCATGCTGTTCAACCATCCATCATGTCCATCGAGGCAGACCAAGGGACTCTGATTATCCCGCCCTTTCATTGGAGAAGGGTCACATGCGTGTAAGGTCTTCCGGTGCAGTGTAAAAGGAGAAATTGTCCCACCTGGAAAGCGTGACGCCGTCCTTTGGACATTGAATAGGAGCAGTCAGCCGCGCATATTGCCAACAGATGGCAGCAAAGTTCTAGCGGACCAATGTACAGGAAAATCTACGTGATTGCTACTCGATCAATAATGACTGGGTCCGCTATATGCATTGAATTGGGCCGTTGTGACACCTATTGGTCAACTCGCTGACAGCTCCTATTGGTCAAAAAACAAATCAAAAATAGTGCCAAAGGCACTGTGCCCGCTTGGCTTTTTTAGCACAGTGGTGGAAAGCATATGCCATATCAAAATCCCATACAAGCCATCTTTGACAATATGGCCCATAGGCCAAAAGGGCTTATGCTGTGCTTGGCGCCTTTAGTGGTGGTCTGTGTGCGTGCGTGTGTCCGTATTAACTTTTCCCTTGTCAGATGGATAGCGCCTTCAGTTTTTGACCGATCATTTTCATATTGCATATGGGCATGTATGACCACAAAATCTAGGTCAAGTTCGATTTTGGGTGCGATGCGATTTCTACTTTGGCCAGTAGGGGGCGTTTTGTGAAAAATTCAAAGGCCTGCATTTTGAGAATGGCTTGAGCTATCGTGATGAAACTTTGTTTGTGTGTACCTCTAGTCTGTGCTGACTTGCACACGCAATTTCAGCGCAGTCTGATTCCTGACTTTGCCACTAGGGGGCCAAAACGAAAGTATCAAATTTTTCCTTGTCAGATGGATAGCGCCTGTAGTTTTTGAAGGATCATTTTCATATTGCACACAGGTGTGTATGACCACAAAATCTAGGTCAAGTTCAATTTTGGGTGCGATGCGATTCCTATTTTGGTAGGTAGAGGGCGTTTTGTGAAAAAACTTAAAAGGTTTATATTTTGATAATCGTTTGAGCTATTGCGTTGAAACTTTGCATGTATTTACCTCTAGGTTGTGGTGACTTTCTGATGAAATTTCAGTTAAATCTAGTTCTTGACTTTGCCACCAGGAGGCCTACGCCAAACTCACAAAATCTGCTTTTTCTCCTAAACTAAAATTAAGGTGACCGAAAATCGCTTCCGCCCGAAAATTAAGGTGTTTTTTCCTATTCGCCAGGCTTATGTTCGATTTATTGGACGGACCCAGGACATTTTTTGGAGGGACCGAAAATCGCTTCCGCCCGAAAATTAAGGTGTTTTTTCCTATTCGCCAGGCTTATTTTCGATTTATTGGACGGACCTGCGGGACGTGATGACGCTGTCCCCTCAGGTGCTGCACTCTTTTGGAGTGATAGAGTCTACTGTCATTGTCCATTGCAAGTCTTTTCCTCTCCCATCATGCCTAAAAATGTCGAAGTGGGCAAAGATGTAAAGAAGATAACGAAACAATCTTTAGCTTTCAATGAGGATATTTATTTATTCGAAATTCACATCATATCATCCTAGGGGCTTAAGCCTAATTAGGCCTAGGATCTAGGCCTAGGCCTAGCTGTAGGTCTAGTCATCAACATGATCAAACTTGTCACAAACAGACACAGACACCTATGTCTACAAAGTTTTTCCAGGGTATTTTTTTACTCAAAAAGAGTTGCAAGTAAACTTAGCATAGGCCTATTCTGCCCTATCATGAGAGACTGCAGTATCTGCAAAATTGTCCTTTTGAGAAAAAAGGCCTTAAAGGTTTTCCACTGGTTTGTGACGTTGTCAAGAGAGACTGCAGTATCTACAAAAATAGTGCCAATGGCACTGTGCCCGCTTGGCTTTTTAAGCCATATCAGAATCCCATACAAGCCATGTTTGACAATATCTGTGACCAAAGCATACATAGCAGATTTTGTGAGTTTGGTTTTGGCCTCCTGGTGGCAAAGTCAAGAATTAGATTTCACCAAAATTTCGTCAGGAAGTCACCACAACCTACATACAAAGGTTCAATACAATAGCTCAAATGATTATCAAAATATAGCCCTTTTAATTTTTTCACAAAACGCCCCCTACCTACCAAAATAGGAATCGCATCGCACCCAAAATCGAACTTGACCTAGATTTTGTGGTCATACACACCCATATGCAATATCAAAATGATCCGTCAAAAACTGAAGGCGCTATCCATCTGACAAGGGAAAGGTTTACGGACACACGCACGCACGCACGACAGACCACCACTAAAGGCGCCAAGCACAGCATAAGTCCTTTTGGCCTATGGGCCAAGCGGACTAAAAATAGAAATTGATTTGTCAGTCAATTTGAAGACCGCCCTTGAAAATTGAGATAACGACAAATTTGACAAATTGTTGGTGGATGACCCCAAGGGCCGTATGCACCAAAAGAAGATTATCTTGAACTCAGGTTGAGCCACAACTTTTCAATTGTCCAGGTTTGCCAGGGCATGGTGTGACAATGGAAAAGTTGTGGCTCAACCTGAGTTCAAGATAATCTTCGTTTGGTGCATACGGCCCCAAGAATCAATAGGGTTCTGTCTAAAATGCATATCTACAATTCCTGAAAGTTTTGCGTCGATACATGGCTTATTTTTTTAGCTATCCTGCTGAAACCACAGATTTGATGGAGAGAGAGAGAAATTCAGTGAAAACAAGGAAGACCGCCATCTGTGAGGTGGTGGCGGTCTTAACTATACCGATACCTGTTAACTAAACTAAAATTGACCTCGCCCTGTCCTATCCTGTGTTAATTCAGGTGGTACTGTTGAGATTTTTGCATTTGGCTTTGCGTTTAGTGTAAATCAGTCCATCCACGTACAATATTATTGCACAATATGAGGATCAAAATGGGTAATATTATTGCCAATCTTTCTTCCATCCATTATGCCAGAAGCACATGACACCCATTTTGGGCCCCATATTGTGCAATAATATTGTACCGTGGAAAAAACGCTTTAAATAAAAAAAAAATCAAAAATAGAAACTGACTTGTCAGTCAATTTGAAGACCGCCCTTGAAAATGTAGAGAAAACGACAAATTTAACAGTTTATTGTTGATGGATGATCCCAAGAATCAATAGGGTTCTGTGTAACATCCATATCTACAATTCCTGAAAGTTTTGTCGCGATACATGGCATATTTTTTGAGTTATCCTACTGAAACCACAGATTGGATTGAGAGAGAGAGAAATTCAGTGAAAACCAAGGAAGACTGCCACCTAGATTGACCTCGCCCTCTCCTATCCTGTGTAAATTCAGGTGTTGGAGGTTTTTGCATTTGGCTTTGCTCCACTCTTTCCTCACACAGTTTGCTTCCTGCAAGAGTAAAAAGAATTAAACTGACATGGCATATTTCTCCTTATGGTAAAAATAGAATATTTATTTGGTAACTGTATAATATATACATGTTGTTACAAACTCGGTGGTAAAACTGGGGGAGGTGGATCTTCTGTCAAAGTTTTTTCACACATTATCCAATGTGACCTTGACACAGTGGCAATGACTGTGCGTTCACTGTAAAGCGGTACATCGACGTACAATATCGTTGCACAATATGGGGCCCAAAATGAGTGTCATGTGCATCTCGCATGGATGCAATAATATTGCCCATTTTTTATCCTCATATTGTGCAATAATATTTATTGCATGTGGATAGCTGTCAAATCTGCTTACTATGACCCAATCTCGTACCCAGAGATTCGTTACGCTCGGGCCGAGGCTGTAGGTCGCTCCACTAATCTCTGGAGACAGCTATGGACTACTTCCCGGGGTTTCCAAAACACGTGTGTTACACACTGTGCATGAATATATACATGTACTACTTTTTGACCGTTTCAGTAAGACACTGTAATTCATCAGACTTATTATTCTGAATGAACCGAAAAATAATGGCTGAGGTCAATGTTTCCGCACTTGAACAAACAGACATTTACACTGAAGATAACTGAATTCTATGACAGTTTAGATACCAGGGACCACAAAGCCTAGGCTGAACTTTGCCCCCTCCCCCCAATTTGCATTTTACCATTCGTGGCAACATCCCCAACGGGAGCCACAAAAAGGAACTGGTGCTCGACTCAGCTGATATAATGCACCAAGTAGACCTTGAGGCCTAGGTTTGAAGAAGAGGCAGGTGCAGATTACTCTGTAGGCATACTGTTTTCCACACTTTTATTCTAAATGCAGTCAGCATATGGAGTAATCCACATAAAGCCCTACCGGTACATCCACAAGAAAAAGCGTGAGATTGCAATCACACGACATGTGTATTAAGCAGCCCATACACGTGCAATATTTTTGCACAATATGAGGAACAAAACAGTCAATATTATTGCCAATCTTCTACCCATCATGCCAGAAGCAGATGCCCCTATTTTGGGCCCCATATTGTACAATAATATTGATCGTGTACGGGCCACTTTAGCCCTTCTTCTTTCTCACAGAACGACTGACAGACACTGGCGTGTAACGTCACCACATACAGGCTCACAATAATGATGACTTCAGCACCATGCAAAGCGTGGGAAATTCCAACATCCTTGTTTTATTTCTTGAACAGCCCTCCCTGGTGGACAGATCGTGACATTCGCTACCCTTTGAACTAGTGATGAAAATATCACAGGCGCAGATCCAGAGGGGGATGTTCCGGGCGCTTGCCTCCCCTTTTGGCCAAGAAATCTGAAAAATTGACCGGGAAATTCTGAAATATGGAGCAAATCATTGCAATTCACTGCAGATTTTAATGTTTCTAGCACAAGGCGCCCCTCTTTTTCCATATCCTGGATCCGCCCCTGTATCAACCTATCTATCCCATCTCTAAAGTGGCCTATCCATGTACAATATTATTGCACAATATGAGCATCAAAATGGGCAATATTATTGCCAATCTTTCTTCCATCCATTATGACAGAAGCACATGACACCCATTTTGGGCCCCATATTGTGCAATAATATTGTACGTGGATGGACCGCTTTATTGCCACCCACTATAACATTTGACATTGGTAACAAAACAAATCGATAACAAAAAATTGGCATGATAAAATTGATATCAGTTTGATTTCCCGACTTATGGCCAGAAAACAGAACAGAAATGTACGGTAACAAAAAATACATCCGAACAGCTTGCCCGTAATCTACCATTTCCCCGAGAACATCTTGAAGTTTGTTTTAGCATCTCAACCTGCCTGAGGCACTCCATAAACGTAAATCACAAACATTGCTATCAAACTGAAACGGTGGAAGATCGGGAAAAAAACTGAGAAAAAAGTCACAAAGAACAATTTGAATCATAGCGCTCCTTTGTAAAGTTTTGATCACATGTGGCATTTTTGTTGTAAACCAGAGCTAAGACCGTATTTGACCTTGACTATACGCCCAGTTTATGATTTAAACTTGATTTAGACCTCAGCATGAATAAATATCTGATCATAGATTTGTACAATATTTGCCAAAGAATATATATAAACGAATCATATATACAGTTTATTCTGTTGACACAGTGGCTAAAACATTGATCTGTACATCAAACTGGGAAAGTGCCATCCCCCCAAAATGACCAAAAACATCAGTAAGACTGAAGCGGTCCATCCACGTACAATATTATTGCACAATATGTGGCCCAAAATGGGTGTAATGTGCTTCTGGCATAATGGATGGAAGAAAGATTGGCAATAATATTGCCCATTTTGATCCTCATATTGTACAATAATATTGCACGTGGATAGGCCGCTTTAGACCAGATGAATTCAAAGTGCAGTGAGGCTGCAGAGACATACATGTACATGTACGTCATGTTCCCACAGAACTCCTAAATAAGTCCCATTAGGTATGTATCAAAACTGAACGTACGAAAACGAAAAATGAACCTATGATTAAGTTGAACATGTAACACTGAATGTGATTGGTCGCCCGCGCCTTATCGACCACAGCGCCGACTGACGGTGAACGTAACCATAATCATATGTTTTCGTCCGCTAGGTCCACCTTGTGATTGGTTAACAGGAAGATAAAGCACAATCCCCTGTAGTGAATGAACAGTGTAGGGCGTAGACTGCCGGGTCTCGGTACGGTTCGCTTGAATAGAGTCCTTGTAATTGACGTTATGTGTCGCCCGATATGGCCGATTAGCAATGGCCTTGAGGCTTGAAAACCCACGACACACACGACCCTATTATACAATCGACAAAGAAATACCAGGAATGTCCTCCAGCATGTCGCCTTAGGTAATGACATGGCAAGGGGTCAAAACCAACCTCGTGATGACCGCGTGATGTAAGATCATGTAATGGGGCCTCCGTGTAAGGAAGGACTTGCACTCTCTCCCCACTCACCCACCAGAAGTCCATTTCTGACCCGTCACCACAAAACGAGTACAAAGTCGCTCTGAAGTAAAGCGGTCCATCCACGTACAATATTATTGCATAATATGGGGCCCAAAATGGGTGTCATGTGCTTCTGGCATAATGGATGGAAGAAAGATTGGCAATAATATTGCCCATTTTGGGCCCCATATTGTGCAATAATATTGTATTGTGAAAAAACCGCTTTAGCAGGTCGAGACCAACGTTTTGTCAATTTCCGTAGCCCTTGGCGTATTGTAGACCTGCGTTTTGTAAAATCTCAGTGATTACGTTTCTGCCTTAAGCTTTATCTCAGCTCCTCGAGTAATTTGGTTCATCCTTGTTCATATCTTGTGATTTGATGTGACGGGTCACATTTCATGGGAAGCGACTTGTAAAAAAACGTCTTTTCCGTTGTCACGGCCATTTGGCGTCGTCGTCAATAGGGAGTTTTCGCAAAGCCCCCGAAACGCCAACGCGAACGCCAATTCCATTGTTCAACGCCGCGAAGAGAACAGTGAACAATAGCGGGATTGATAGAAGTTCGCGTCGTCGTGTGGGGGATTTGCGAAAACTCTCTATTTTTCCTTCGAATCGCCGAAGAGGCGGAGGTGATCCAGTGGTGGAATCGGGTCTTCCGTCAAAAGTGGGAGTCGCGGTGGTGGTGACGCAAAGCTGCATTTTTTCAGTAGCAGAACAAAGACTGGTTGACAAAGCACAATAATAGCGCATGGCTCATTGACCTTGTTCCATTTACTTGGTCAAACTCGCGCCCGAGTAACTTGGTCAAAGAGAAAACGACACCTCACACTTGCTCTCTCGGTTGAATTAAAACTTGCATGTATTGTATCAGTGATTTTATCCATTTGGTATACCTGGCCAAGAGGCGGAGTTTTAAGCGGTTTCAATAGTTGTTGCGCAACAGAGCTCATTCATCCACACCGACGGTCATTGGAATCGCGGGCGGATCTATCAATGAAAGTGGGTGGGGTTACCATTCAAAACCGAACGAAAACGGGACGTACACATAACCCACGTGACTGGGGATGGCCAGTCATAAATGTAGTACCAAATGTTCATGGCCGAAAACTCGACCTTTATAAGTTTAGTTTTGATACATACCTAATGGTACTCTCAAATGCAGACGGTACGGTACTGACAGTTGGTGTATTAGGTAAGTGAATGCATGGGCCTAGTACAGCACTGCCACTGTCACTGCCCTGATGTTCTCAGGATGCCAAACCATGTGAAAGCCACACCAACCGAAATCGCTGCATTGGAATTCATTGGAATTCATGATCCCCACCCCCTCCAGCTTGCAGAACGAACATCCCCTCCCCTCCGGCTGGCACGGCTGGAAAGCGCTGGGCATATTTTCGCTCTCTCAGCCACCTCCCGCTGCTTTTGCCGACGGAAAATGGCCTTTTGTTGCAGGCAGGGGAAAAGTGATAATTCAGGATGGGCCTATGTGCGGGAGAAATATGCTGGCCCCTGGGCTTATCATGCTTATTGCGTGAATGGTAGGGAAATAAGGGGCCTCTCTCTGATCGCGCGGGCCCGCCGAAAATCGGCAAAATCACCCCTATTCCCGCTTTTTTAGGAACGCACATGGGGTAATGTTGAGCCAGTGAGTGACCCCCCCGGGGGTGATCAAGGAAGGATTGTATTTCAATGTCCCTATTTTTGAGGTAATCTTGTAATTGAGGTGTTCTCTTTGAGAGGTTCCACTGCACTGTTTGCTTCGGGAGTCTAAAACGTAAATTCCACGTTGTGCGCATTCGATTAAAGATTTAAAATGCGATTAATACATTTTTCAATGAGCAAATCTTATGTACAACAATAAAATATTTGATCATGAAGGCCAAGGCACATCAGAATAATCTCATAGACTGTAAATATCGTGTAAAACCGTGAAATAATCCACTGTCAAAACTCTTGATACGTGTTTTGGCTCAGTTAGTTAACACCTTGAAACGTTACAAATCTCTCTCTCATCATCATTAATTCATACACAGAATTTAATTGCCTGGAAAGGCTGGCAGTATAAGTTTACATAATCCAATGGCACAGGTAGGCAGGACCTTGTAAACGGTCCACATATCATTAAGTATAATGCCACAGTATGTCAATATATGCCGCTTTCTTAAGCGGCCTATAAACATGCAATATTATTGCACAATATGAGGCTCAAAATGGTCAATTTTATTGCCAATCTTTCTTCTACCCATCATGCCAGAAGCACATTCCCCTATTTTGGGCCTCATATTGTGTGCAATACGGTCGTCTCCCCTCTGTGCATACCGTAATTATCATGTGACTAATTACAATACACCGCGGTGGTTTCAAATCCCTACGGTTGCTACGACAACAGACGTCTCCATAGCAACCAAGTATTTACATAGCAACCGTTATAGAACACCCAGTCGTTGCTAACATTGTCATAACCGAAAGAACACATTTTTATTACACAAAAAATAGTGCCAATGGCACTGTGCCCGCTTGGCTTGAAGCAGTATTATGTTATGTATCCTATTTACCCTTGATAGAAATTTGACGAAGATCCATCAGTTTGTTAGGGAGAAACAAAACTTTATGTTTTGACTTTTGGCCCCCTAGTGGCAAAGTCAAGAATCAGATTTTGCCGAAAATTCTTCGGAGTTGTTACAGCCTAGAGGTAGATACATGTATGTGTGAAGTTTCAAAGTAATAGGTTAAGCCATTACAAAAAGAGCCAATTTCGTAATTTCAGACAAACTTTGACCCCTGTGACCTTGCAAAGTAGGTCAAATTTAAAAACTCAAGTACTATCTTGTGTATCCTCATTAGATATACCCATGATAAAAATTTGACAAAGATCCATCTCTTGGTAAGGGAGAAATAGCACTTTTAGTGATTTTGGTTTTGGCCCCCTAGTGGCAAAGTCAAGAATCAGATTTCACCGAAATTCTGTCTGTAAGTTGTTATTACCTAAAGGTAAATGTGTACAAAGTTTCAACACGATAGTTCGAACCGTTATCAAAATATAGCCCTTTGAAATTTTTCACAAAACGCCCCCTGGAGGCCAAAGTAGGAATCCCACCGC
>NMRB01000744.1:122045-155307 GCA_002633025.1 Notospermus geniculatus | reverse complement strand
TTAAAACGAAAGCAATCCCTGCAGTCGTTCTCCCTTAAATGAGCGGAAACCGAAATCAAGACGGCAGCCATGGCGGCCATATTGGATGCGCTACGAGTCCGATTTTCGAAAGGAACCTTCCTATGGTCAATATGAATGTACCACGTTGAAACGAAAGCAATCCCTGCAGTCGTTCTCCCTCAAATGAGCGGAAACCGAAAGGCGAACGCACACACGAACGAACGAACGCACGCACGAACACACGCACACACGGACGAGTTGAAAACAGTATACCCCCACCAACTCGTTGGCGGGGGTATAATCATCAAATTTATCAGCGAATCGAGAAACTCTGCCTTGCACTGCGTGGTGTTTGGTTAAGACATCAAAGCCCACTGTGGTCAAAATGAGGCAAATGCATTATCCATTGAAAACAAGGTTCACTGTGACCAAGGCGGTTCAGAATATTCCGCAAAGAATTTCAGCTCTTACCTGTGGTACATTTCCGAGGATCGGGATAATTAGGACAAGCACAGACGTAACCGTTCGGTCTCGCCAAACAAAGATGGCTGCATCCACCGTTCTTTTTCGCACAGGCGTTGCTACCCGTCTGCTTCAGCGGTGACACGACGTGAATATCCATCAAACCGTCCATGTTGCCTTGTATCGTAATCCGGTTGTTGCCGGTTGCCTTGTCGGCACGTTGTATCGACCGTGTTTGCCAATCTGTCCAGTAGATGTGGCTACCAAACTGTACAAGAGAATAAGTGTGAGTTATTACATATACGGGCTGTCAGACTGGTGCAGTGGAAATACTGGTGCCTGTCACCTCTGAGGTGGTGGGTTCAATCCCCGGTGTACTGCACTTCATATCATTGCTACACTACTGAGGAATATCACTTTGGATTTACAGGGGCGGATCCAGGATTTCGGAAAAGAGGGGGCGCACTGTGCTAGAAACATTGAAATCTGCGGTGAATTTCAATTTTGATTTGCTCCAAATTTCAGAATTTCACAGTTGATTTTACAGATTTGTTGGCCAAAAGGGGGGCGTCTGCCGGGTGCGCCCCGCTTGGATCCGCGCCTGATTTAGAAACTTACCACAGTCAGACCAAAAGGATGAGTAACCTGCTGCAATATCACAACGCGATTTTTTCCGTTCAAATCTGACGTTTCGATTCGATCGTAATTAGCATCAGCCCAGTAGAGCCTCTTAGCATCAGCGTCGACGGCCAAACCATTTGGCCAACCAAGCTCTGTATCAATTAATGATTTTCTTTTTGATCCGTCTAAGAATGCTCTTTCGATCTTCGGTGGTGTGCCCCAGTCGGTCCAAAACATGAATCTGAAAGGTGTGTATAAGCAGTGAAGTGGAGGAGGCAACTGTATTATATGCGCACCGGTAACCCATCCACATAGTGATCGCACTCTCCGTTGCTTAACTTCTAGCGCCGAGGCCAACACGCTAACCACTAGGCCATAAAGGAAATCCTCCATGGCTGGCGGGTTAAAGCCTCACTCTATTGAATTCAGAAAGTGCTTACGTCCTCCGACGTTAGTGTAGTGTAAAATGTACTATACCCCATCTGAATGCATTAGAGCTCTGCCTGCAGTTTTTTCATTGCGTGCTGAAAACTAGGTCTCGATTCTTTGAAGTACGTATCAGGCAAGCATTTTGGGGACCATCACGAGGCTATCTACCAGCACAGTCCTAACACTTTGATAATGTCGTAAAATTCAATACTGTGAGGCTTTAAGCCGTGCCATATAGTAGCTGCAAGGGGTTCAATGCAGCAATAACAGGAGCACCGAGTACGCAAGGTGTTACAAGAGAGCAGGTCATCCAAAAGCCGGTCGGAAAAAAGGGCTCAGATCCTTCTGCTGACATGAGACATATTTTAAGACAAATTCAGTCAGCACTGATCAGACGACAGAGTTGCTCATGGGGACCTAAGCAACTACTCACCCTATCTTAGGAAACAGCGCAATAGCTCTCGGTTGATCTAAACCAGAATCGATCAGAGTCCGCCGCGAGGTGCCGTCAAGACGAGATACTTCGATCACATTCCTGCCCGTATCAGTCCAATAAAGATTACGTGCAATCCAGTCAACTGCGATGCCGTCGGCGGTGGTCAGGCCGCTGTTGATGACGGTTTCCATACCGGTGCCGTTCAGGTTAGCCCGCCTGGAAAACCAAGATGGCAGATATTAGTGAGGTTTCACAAATCGACGAAACACGAAGTACGAAATACGAAATTCAATTTCATTTTCAGGACCTAATGTATTTCTGGAGCTGGTTGCTATCAATGCCCCTGCTGCCAGTGCATCTTTTAGCATACCATGTAAGACCGAGAGAGTTGTGGTGCACCATGAATTTTTAAATTTCCTCTTCGTATTTCAAAGTTTAATATACACCGTAAAGGCCCGTTTCCACTATAGCGGATTGCGGGGCGGTTTCCGAGGCGCGGTGCAGTTTTCACAGGGCTTTGGATAATCCTTCGATGGTTTAACAATACAATGGACTATTGATTATCCCAATGCCTGTGAAAACCGCTCCGCTCGCCGCAAGACGTGGCAGAATCCGCTATAGTGGAAACGGGCCTTAACTCTATCAGTCTAACGTCATACACTAAAGGACGCTCTTCCAGAAGGCGATATTTGTGGCACCAACCATCTCCTGAATATATTACGTCATGGAAATGAAGTCCAATTTCGTATTTCGTACTTCACGTTTCATCAGATTTGGGAAACCTCACTATTATACAACTCTAAAGATGTACCTGGTACAAAACTGCAAAGTAATGATGTCCTGTCTTATGCGGAATGCAGTGGATGAGTCATAGGTAGAAACAGAAATAACCACCTTCTAATGTTCAAGGGCTGCCCACAAAGGCCTGTCATTACCGATCATAAGTTATGGTGTGCTCTAAAATGTGGAATACACCTACCGGATGACGTCAAGGTAAACGTCCGTATAATATATCTTATTTTCCCGGATGTCGTAATCAAGAGCGATGGCATTATGGAGGTCGGGTAGTGGGAGGTAGACATCAGTATTATCTAGCGTATCCATGGATATTCGTCGTATACTGCCGCGACTGGCGAAAAGGAGGTAGGTTCCGGGGACGGAGCTGCAGCTCTTGCCGTCAGCTTGGAGCAGGAGTCCAGTGGGACAGTTACACGTGTAGCCATGACGAGTCGGTAAACAGAGATGGGTGCATCCGCCATTGCCATCTGCGCATTCGTCTGTAACTGAAAACGGTATCACGAATGAAAATTTGTCTGGAAATCTGTTATTTCTTGGGTTTAAGAGAAAGGAGAGTGTCAGAATGGTGCAGTGCAACAAACGGCACTTGTCAGCTCAGGTAGTAGGTTCAATTACTGTCCAGACAGTCTCCTTGTGAAGACTGACCTACTATGACAGCTCTCGAATTCGGACCGACACAATCGCAGCAGGCCCGCCTTCCATCTCAGCCAAAATCACAGGCAAAATACCGGTACCTCAACTCAAGATAAGCTCCACCTGCAGAAGTTGCAATGGTGACTTACCTTTCCTAGTAGGATCATACTGCCCTGGCACAGCCTGGATATCCATCAGGCCGGACAAATTCTCCCGCAGCATCGTCACGTCTTCTCCCGTCTTACGATTGGCCCGCATCACCTTCTTCGTGCCCCAATCTGTCCAGTATAGGTAATCGTTATCGACCGTCAAACCGTACGGATGTGGCACAGATCTGACCAAGACTTGTCGGTTCTCCCCATCAAAGTCAACAGTTTCGATCGACTCGGTCCTAGCATCGACCCAGATGATCCTCTGTGCTTTATAATCGATAGTCAGCCCGTTAGGCCAGCCGAGACGCTTTGATACAATGGCTACTCTGTTCGTCCCGTCCATGTTGGCACGTTCTATCCGCGGCTCCGTACCCCAGTCGGTCCAGAAGATGTAGCTGGAGAAAAGAGCATAATGAGGGATTCCCCACTGAAGGACTAAAGCATGGACTTTGAAAGTTAAAGGCTCAAGTTTTGGTTTATAGTCTGATATCAACAGCGGTAGAAGTGTCATCCGACTTCACACTTTAACCCCAGTCTATCCTGAAACGTTTCAGTAGAACTCAAATGAGCTGCTCATTCAGCGCTACAATCCGATCATTTCCGACGGGTACCTACTTATACACCTTGGTGGAGAGAGGCCAGTGAGGCAAAGAGACTTGCCCAAAGTCTCACGCCCAGTGGGATTCCAAACCGAGACCCTCTGACCGCTAGTTAGAGGCCCGAACCACTACACCACCGTGGCCGAGGAAGACAGGACCCCAATTCCTCTCCAGACAGTCTCCTTGTGCAGAGTGACCAACTTTGACAGTGCTCAAATTCGGACCAACAGGACCCTTTGCTGAGGACCAACAGGACCCCAAGAAATAGGAGGGGTAGAGAGGGACCAACTGCTCATCCGAACAGTTGACAGGGCCATAGCTCTCCCTATGCAAGTACAGCCCTGCTAGAGAATACTCAGAACACCTACCCAATTTCGTAATGTAGAACGATCGCCCGTGGACTGTCCAAATCCTCCCAGATCAAGACCTTCCTCATTTTACCATCATACGTTGACATTTCTATTCTATTGTTGCCGGTATCTGTCCAATAAATTTTCCGCCTAATCGGGTCAACCGCGATGCCGTCCGTGGTGTCCAGACCGTTTACGATGATGTCCTCGACCTGCGACCCATCTAAGTTTGACCTCTGGATCTTGTCAAGGACACTGTCAGCCCAGTAGAGTTTTTCTGAAAATGGAATAAAAGTTCAGTTTATGGAGAGTACGAAGGCTGAGGCTTGCTCAATCATCCCAAGTAATTCACCTTTTCATTCAAAGGCCCTCGGGTACTCAACGTGAGGAACCTGATAGCTGAGTGGTCAGCAAGCGGACGCGGCAGGTCCCGGGTTCAAAGCCAGCCCGGGCCATATGGGATTTCATTCCCGGCTCTTCAGTCCGTCGCATGGGACAGTAAGCCGTGGTGCCTTGTACCTTGTGTCTTTGCAATGGCAAGTAAAACACCCCATCAAAGTGAGGAACATGAGTAGCTTGTGATGGCCTCCTCCGTACTTACCAGGGCCAATAATACTATAGCATCGGCCCTGACGGAAAAATGAAATACAAATACTCAACGAACTTCCTGTTTAGCCACGTTTTTAACATCTAATGGGTCTTATCCATCAGCCCACCTGTTCAGTTGTAGGTTCCATTGAAATGTGGCACTCACCGTGAACATGGTCAACATCGATAGCGATAGCGTTCCTGAGATCACCGACGGGCAGCACGACATCGGCGTAATAACCCACGTCCAACGACACGGCACGGATATCCGTCCTCCGTGCGAAAATCAACTGTGATTTCATCCCTGTCTCACAGGTGGCGTCGTCACTGCTGAGTTTAATCCCAGTCGGACAGGCGCACGTGTGTTCATTCGGTGTCGGCGCTATTAAACAAAGATGACTGCAGCCGCCATTATCGACGAGGCACAGACTCGCCACTGGCGGCCGTTTTCTGTGAAACATGTGGATGTCCATCAGACTTTCTAGGCCCGACCGGACGACTTCGCGCTGGTTTCCCAACTCGTTATTGGCCATTTCGATCTGCTTGGATTGCCAGTCTGTCCAATAGACTTTGTCTCCGTGCAGCGTCAGGCCAAAGGGATGTGGTAAATTTGTGTTTATCAGGATCTGAAATTAAAATGAGACAAATTCAGTTATTGCGTACTATTATGGTTTCTATGGCCTGCAAGTCTCACTTCAAGCATCTTCTTAATTCGCACCAGAAAGAACTGCCCCCGTGATTTCTTGCTCAACTCGATATAACGCAATCGGGCCGATTGCAAGTATGCCCCGCTCTGGTGCGTATGCTGTGTTAATTCACCATCCAGGTCAAAAAGTAACATATTCTTCATGAATTACAGTCCGAAATGGAAAACCAAGATGTGTCTTCCTGGCAGCCGTATTAGTCCAGAATATGGTGCGGCGGCGGACGACGGAAAGCCTCCATGTAATGTCTCCATCTCAACTTTGTTGAGCAGGGGCATAATAATCCACTCAACCAAAACATTCCACAGAATCAACATGTTTACTCACCGTCCGTCTGCTGCCGTCCAAGTTGGAATACTCAATCGTCTTCATCCCGCCATCGACCCAGTAGAGTCGCTGCGAGCTGTAGTCGATCGCCAGCCCGTTTGGCCACGTCAGGTTTGTATCGACGATAACCCTGCGGTGACTGCCGTCCATGCCGGCACGCTCGATGGAGGGCGTCTTTCCCCAGTCGGTCCAGTACATGTACCTGAAAACACACCTCGTTGCTACACACTACAACCTCATTTCTCAGCTAGGCCTTAGGCCGCCTGCGCACTCCAAGCAAAATTGCGAAGTGAAGCAAGCCAATTTCGCCAAGCGATGTGGGGAAAATCTTTAAATACTCAGGGAGCATTGGCATGCACAAACAGAGCAATCAGCACAGAGCAATCAGCACTGATCACTCTTAGTTTGTACACGCCAATGCCTCTGTTTGGGTTCGGAGATTGTTTGGACTACTCGCAGGGTACTGATGGACACCTCGTTTGAACATGGGCCATTGAACCATCTTTTTTCGAAGATGGGGATTTGGCCTAGTGGTTTAAGGCGTGCTGCCCCTTAGTGCTGGCGATTGATGCCTTATGCGAGGGTCCGTGGGTTCGATTCTGGTAGAAAGAAATGTCTTTCACCTTAGAAACCCGATTTCTATTTCATATGCCAATGCTTCAAGAGTATTTAAAGGTTTTCGCCGAATCGCTCAGCGAAATTGGCTTGCTTCACTTCACCATTTCACTTGCAGTGTGATTGCGGCCTTACACCATCACCTCAACAAAACCCTTGTCTAGGTACACATAATATCGCAAATTCCAAATTAAATCTGAGCACTTTTTAGGAGGGAAATGAGAGAGAAAGCAACACATCATCGTATAAGCTCACCAGGGTGAGCCGAAGGTCAGGTGAAAAAGGTCACCTCAGCTTTAAGTATAAATGAGAGCAGTTCATAAAAGGTAATCAAAGATGACATTATGCAAAACAGCAAAGGTCAAGGGTCATACCCTGAGAGAGGATCCACAATGAGATCCCTGGGTTTGTCCAACTTCTCCCAGATTAACACAGTCCTCATCGTCCCATCGAGGTTTGAGACTTCGATTCGGTCCGTTCCCGCATCAGTCCAATACAGCTTCTTTCCAATCCAATCGACTGCCAGTCCGTCAGGACTTTGTAAGTTCGTCCCGACGATAACCTAGAAAGGAAGGATGAATTTAGGTAAGATATTTTCTGCATTTGAGAGAAAATTCATGAAATAGAAATGGGTTTCTGAGGTGAAAGACATCGCTTCGTACCAGATTCGAAACCACGGACCCTCGCATAAGGCATCAATCGCCAGCACTAAGGGTCAGTATGCCTTAAACCACTAGGCCAAATCCCCATCTCCAAAAAAGATGGTTCAATGACCCATGTTAAACGAGGTGTCCATAATTACCCTGCGAGTAGTTCAAACAATCTCCGAACCCAAACAGTTTTATGTTATGCAAGGGGTCAGATATAAAGGAGATACAATTAATAACCATGAAATAGAAACGGGTTTCTATGGTGAAAGACATTGTGAAAGACATTACACATGTTTCAGATTCTGAGAAAGGAACATTTTCAGTTAATAGTTCAAAAAGGTTGCATTTGACTTTGAGATTGAATGTCCTCCACCCACCTCCTGCCCCGTCCCGTCCCATCTCGCCCTGCTGATAGTGTCCGTCGTGACGTCTGTCCAGTAGATGAGATCTGTTGCGGCGTCCCAGTCCAACGCCACGGCACTCTTGATCCCCTGCAGTGGTATGACGACGTCTGCGTGCGTGTCGGTGTCGAAGGAGATCTGTCGTATGTCGTATCGGCGGGTGAAGATCAGGAAACTGTTCAGGTCTGAAACAGATACAAATAAACATTGAAACATCGGACGTTTTGGGTCAACAAAAAACACTGGATTAGTTCATGATATGCAGATTATGGTACTGGTGATAGCATGTCACTTGAAGGGTATTTGTATTTGATTTTTCAGGGCCGAAACTGTAGCATTATTGGCCCTGGTAAGTACAGAGGAGGCCATCACAAGCTACTCATGTTCCTCACTTGGATGGGGTCTTTTACTTGCCCTTGCAAAGACACAAGGTACAAGGCACCATGGCTTACTGTCCCATGCGACGGACTGAAGAGCCGGGTATGAAATCCCATATGGCCCGGGCTGGATTCGGACCCGGGACCTGCCGCTTGCTAAGCGGACATGATAACCACTAGGCTATCAGAGCTCCTCACTTGAAGGGCTACCGCACGGGTCCTGACTATCAGGGCTACCGCACTTGAAGAGTGTGGTAGTGCAGTGGCCACTTTGTCCTTTCAACTGGTCTGAAAGGATCAAGTGAACGCTGAACGAGCTTCTGCTTGAGTTCCCCAGAAAAGTTTCCAAAGAGACTGGGGTAATAATGTGAAGCGCTTTGAGACTTTTTAACAGTGGAAAGCGCTATAGAAAAGCGGCACATTACTTACTTCCTGTACAAGTCTTCTCATCCTGAAGTAACATAAATCCCGTCCTGCAGGCGCACGAGAAACCGTTAGCAGACGGTAGACAAAGATGGCTGCAGCCTCCGTTATCTTGCCCGCATTTGTTGACACCTGGAAGGATGAGAATCCATTAGAATGAGACATCTCATTGAGACCAAAGCGTAGCAGACGACATGTCTCTGATTGGTTAGATTCTGAGCCTGTTGGAGCACAGCAACATTGAGAACTGGACAGTTGTATTGGTGTCTGACAAAGACAAAGAAAGCATTCAATCTATTTTTAATGCTTTGTTGGTTTGATCTGCAAGAGTCGATGATAGCTGTCGATGCTCATGAGTCTCAGAATAGCCATAGATGGCAACATGGATGCAATCAAGACTATGGGCCATATTCAAAGAGGGTGTTTAAAACTTAGACACATGTAACTTTGTCAAATGCATGGTGGAAGTGTGTGCATTTAGTGAAGTTACATGCGTCTAAGTCTTAATCGCGCGATGATCACCCTTTTTGAATAAGGCCCTATATACCGGAATTTACTTATAGCAAGAATACTGTAAAGCAGGAAAATTTCGCGTGCAGGAAATTTTCGCGAATTTCGCGAGAGTGTATGAGTCCTGCCACGAATATGTCTACAATTCTTGATTCGCGAAAATTTCCAGCCGCGAAATTATCTTGCTTTACAGTATATTGCCCAATATATTTAAAATATATTCTTGCTTATAGCTAGCAACATGGACGCACTCATGACTGTAAGTAGGCCTATAGGCCTACTTATAGTTGGCAACATGGAAGCACTCAGGACTACACTCACATAGAGCTAGACGCAATGATCCCGGAACCCGCCGACGGCGGCAGCACACGACGAAGGCCTTTATGGATCGCTACTGATATTTTTATAGTGTAGGTGATTTTCGGGTTTGTAGCTCATAGGCGTTCATTTGGTACCAAGGGGATGAAGTTGCTCGTTGTAATGGCTGCCCATCAATAGATAATTAGGAAAGATGTAGATAGTGACTCTTACTGTGGAGAAAGCGATGTTGGATTTAAAGATATTTGGGTGTTTTTGGAGATGCACAAGTATTGTTGACGTAACGATATGCCACCGCCTGTTGCAAGCGCTGTACTGGTCTGCGTCGTGTACGGCAGTGAAGTGTGCATTGTGTCAGGCGGTTGAACAGCACAAGTTTTCGTGACGTCATGGGTTTCAGCCGCCGGCTTATGATGTACACGTTGCTTGGGGAAGTACAGTGCAGAAATGAATGCAAAAAGTCAGGCGATTCAACAGCTCAGATTTTGATGACATAGTTGGAACAAATCTATATGCCCATTGCGTATGGTTGGCCTCTGGGGTGGGAGAGTGCAGTGTGTGTGTTGGAGAGTGGGAGAGGTCACGTCGAGCATGTCGAGTGGGATTTTGTTTGTTTTTTAATGTAGGCCTACTTTTGTTTTCGGGACGCAAGGGCCTACGCTGCGTGTGGCTTCCAGTCGGCTGTGTGTTTTTGTGTAGGCCACATGTTGCTGTATTGCAAACAGAGGGTGAAAAGAAGAGGGAAAGAAGATTATGGTGTGAGAAGAACATCATGGACTAGGCCTAGGCCTACCGATACATACCCTTATTTTACGGCTTCCAGTCGGTTGTGTGTTTTTTTTCGTGGGCCACTGTTGCTCTAGGCCTATTCCAAACAGAGGGGCAGACACCAACACTCTGTGAGAGGATGCATTGGCCATACGTGGACAATGCATCCTCTCACCAACCACCCATTCTGCCACTTAGTTACCATCCACATTGACCACAACCATTCCACCTTGGCGGCAGAGTCGGTTGGCGTTCGCCTGTCACTGTAGCTAGGCCTAGGCCTATACGTTCACCGCCTTTAGTTCTTCAGGGGCATGCCCTATTACCTTCCGTTTTCAGTTATAACTTTATCAC
This sequence comes from Notospermus geniculatus, assembly GCA_002633025.1. NCBI lineage: Eukaryota > Metazoa > Nemertea > Pilidiophora > Heteronemertea > Lineidae > Notospermus > Notospermus geniculatus. The sequence goes on along the minus strand of NMRB01000744.1, from coordinate 144,792 downwards.
TCATTGTTGCACAAAACAACCATCTATTCAGAAACAAATCCTCTAAAGATCCCTACCCCCACCCTGGTTCCGTTAACTCTGGCTACAGACACACTCAAACTAGAGGTATACTCATAGCTGGCTACATAGTAGAGACTTTGAGGTAACTTTCTGGAACCACAGATTGTCAAAAATTTGAACTTTCCTGAAAATACGCTCTTGGCAACTATCATTCCGGTCCCCATGTCAACAACACAAAAGTTTAATTCCAGCTCAGTTGTGTCTTTAAGAAACAGACAAATTTATGTGTTTTTGGTTACAACTTTTATTGGCTCCTCAGTGTCTAAGCTATTTCATGCCACCCGTTCACCATCCCCGTTTTAGATCATGCATATGTCATGCACAAATTAAAACTACAGACCATTTTTTCATACGGCACCCAAAGAAGTTTGCTGCAAGATCTCAACTCCGAAACATCCTTTACACAGGAATTATCGGCATGAAAACTATTATTATTTATTGTTTGGATCTCACAAACACCAACATCCGAAACCAAAGAAATAATTATGAATGTAGTTGTCCTTGATAAAACCCAATCCACGTATTTAATTTGGACTTAATTCCCCGTAATCATTACGTGAAATAATGAAATATGTTAGAATCAAATCAACCTAAATTACCTAAATAACGGTGTGCTCATTTCGACATAAACAAATCAAAATTGGCTCAGCATGCAACACTTTACACAGATACTGGTACATGTAACTAAACTGATAATTAGTATAGTAGAACATTAGATAATACAGTAATAAACTCAATTACGTGTTCTAATTAACTCTCAATTATATGTCCTAATTATACATATACGTCTCTATATTTATATTTTGCATGCGTCTGCCGCACTCGTTGAATCTGTCTTTTTGACGTGGCCCAATATGGCCGCGCAACGTCTAACAGTCAACTTGTTAACATATCCCCTTACCATCTGGCTGCCTCTGAGGATGCCAGGTGTGGATATCCATTGGGAAATGTAACCGGTTTTTAATCGTCTCCACACCATTTCCATTGAATTTATTCGCCTTGTATATGCTCTTGGTGTGCCAATCCGTCCAGTAGAGCTCGTCTTCGAATATCGTGATAGCAAATGGGTGGGGAAGGCCTGAATAAGGGGTAGAAGAAAACATCACATTGGTAGAGAAAACAGAGAATTTGTGCAACAATCTTCTCTACATTGTATCGTTTGGAAGCTTCATAACCCTTTAAGGATCTTAAGCTTATACTATGGTATGGAGTCCACGACAGGCTACTGTCCACCTGTGTGGGGTCTTTTACTTGCCCTGGCATAGACACTCAGGTACAAGGGACCACGGCTTTCAGTCTCATCCGACAGACCCTAAATTGGTTCACAACTTTTTTTTCACAACTTGTATATGTCCTGGCAGGGGATCGAACCCACGCACTGACCCTGTTAGAATTGAAAGTCAAGCGTGTTAGACCACTCGACCACCAGGCCAGGACGACATGAACGTTTTCTTGCGCGAGTTGGCTCAATGGCCCATTCACCTACATGTATGTTGGTTTCCATAGAGCTTAACCAATGAACAAACGACCACTCGTAGTTTTCTACGGCTGAGTTGCCCATAGAACAAACTTGTGCCAGAAAACTTTTGCGTGAAGTGGCGGTTTTAGTGCCGCTGTCAGAATGGCTGGAACATCAGAGAGCCTGCAGAAGGAGTGCTGGCTAACAAAATGTGACCCGGCACAGCAAAATGAGTCGGAATGCGCACAGAAGAAGACCGAAGATGACACCACACAACAGTTACAGAAATCGACAAAGTCAAATTTCACAATGGGCAGACAATCCTGAAATCAACAAACCGTTGCAGGCCTTTCCTTTTGAGGCGTGCTAAAATGTGCATGTGCCTCGCAAACAATAGAATTTCTATTGTTTGCGAGGCACATGCACATTTTAGCGCACCTCAAAAGGAAAGGCCTGTGTTGGTGTCACCTTGGACATGTTGGGTCTTCTTCTGTGCGCATTCCGACTGATTTTGCTGTGCTGGGCAACAAAATTACTGGTGTTGATATGTCAAGGATTTCAGATTATGTTCAACTCACCGTGGTCGATGACCGTCCGTCTGTTACTGCCATCAAGATCAGAACACTCGATCACATGATGTTTTGCATCCGCCCAATACAGCTTATTTCCCGCGTAATCGATCGTCAAACCATTCGGCCAAAATAACGACGTATCGTGAATCGACCGACGGTCCTTGCCGTTCATCGACGCCCGTTCGATTTTCGGTGTGCTGCCCCAGTCGGTCCAGTAGATTGTCCCTTGTTGAGGATGGGCCGCGATCGCGCGTGGCTTCTCCAACGATTTGGATATCAACACATGTCGGTCACTGCCGTCGAGATTCGATACCTCGATGCGCGACGTGCCTGAGTCTGTCCAAAACAGCTTGTCGTGGATCCAGTCGACGGCGATCCCACCAGGACTTTCAAGGCCTGAAGCAAGAGCACAAAATAAGTAATTTGTAAGAAATTTGCTGGATTCAGCAGTACATCCTAAATACAAGAAATGTGTTCAGCTAATGCCCCAATCACACTGAGCTAGTTCTCAGTACGTTTTTGAAAATTTTGCCGAACGGGCTCAAACTGTCTGCGAACGGAGTGGACGTAGTGGCAACTTTTTACACTCTTTTTACGAATTTCATGGACGGGAAGGGTGCTCCAGAACTTCGAGGCATTATTTCGCCAAGGGTTACACGTTCTAGCCCGTTATATGATTTTTTTAGGACGGGGCAGGACGTTTAGAGAACAACTTCAGTGTGATAGGACCTTAATCGCGGCAAAACTTTGGACATAGGACTTACCCGTGTTAATAATCTCCTCCACGTTACTCCCATTCATATACGCCCTCTTTATTTTGTCGAGAGTAACATCAGACCAAAACACCAGGCCTCGCTGATGGTGGAAATCTAACGCGATGGCGTTTTCTAGGCCTTGAAGGATGGAGGTGTATTCGTGTTTGCTTGGGAGAACTTTACGAATGTCGACACGATTGGCAAAGATAAGATACGCTTCACCTCCTGAAATGTCAAAAGTGCATCAGGGATAAAGTTGCCTCACATTTAGGAGACCAAAATGTTTGTTTACAAATTGACTTCATGGCAAATTGGAGTGATTCTATCTGAAGTCAAGAATCTTTGTAGGCTGAACACAAGTTCGGTCACCATATGTGACCCGGCACGACAAAATGAGTCGGAATGCACACATAAGAAGACCCAACATGTCCAAGGTGACACCAACGGTTCGCTGATTTCAGGATTGTCTGCCCATTGTGAAATTTGACTTGGTCGATTTCTGTGGTTGCTGTCTGGTTCCACCTTCGGTCTTCTTCTGTGTGACTTCCGACTCATTTTGCTGTGCCGGGTCACATATTTTAAGCCTAGTGCACATTGCACTTGTGACTGGAAACAACTTGTCACCACTGAGCTTTCTGGTGACTGGGAGGAACTAGCTGAAACTGGAGGCGACTGATCAGTCATCAGAAATGGTTGATGTATGCACCCTTGCGATTCCCTGGAACTGAGAAATCGCCAGCCGCCGCGAGTTGCACATGTTCAACTTTCTAGCGACTAGTTGTATCCAGTTTTGTTCAGTCGCAGCGATGTATGCGGACTTGCAACTAATCAGTGCCAGTTTTCTGAATGAAACCGAGTCTCCACTGCCCCGGATGCTACCTGAGTTGCTGCCAGTTGCTGGGTTGATGTAGGGCCTATGAGGTCAGGACATAACAACTGATTGGTGGATGCTCCTAGTTTTTCCGAGCTGCTAAATTTGCACTGTGCGCGCAGTGTACATCGCCAATGACTGATCAGATCAGTTGCTTCCAGTCACAAATGTGATGTACACTTGGCTTTAGACATCAAAATGGTGGCGCTTTCTTTTCCTTACCCAAGGCCTTGCATCCCCGGCCGTCATCCTTCAACTGATAACCCTGGACACACGAACACTGGAATGACCCGTGAGTATTACGACACAGTTGACTACAAATGCCATCTATTGAGCATTCATCAAAGTCGACACACTTCTTCCTGTCTTGCGCGAGTTGGTAACCTCGGTCACAGGTGCAGCGTGCGCCGTAACTCATGGTGAGGCACTTCTGCGAGCAGCCGCCATTGTTGACGGCGCATGAGGAATGTGAATCTGAAACAAAGAACAGAGTACGTTTGATCAGGCAAGGTATCACACCCCCCAATATGTGACCCGCTCCAGCAAAACCAGTCGCATGTCGCTCTCAACTTGGCAGGTTGAGACCAAGGCCTGGTTGCATCAGCTATGCTCAAAGTTAAGTTTGAGGTTGACCTCAACTGAGTAATATGATTTGCCATTACAATTTGAGGTCGTGGACGACTTTAAGGTTCGCTTGAGAACAAAGTCGACCTTAGGTATGACTGGTGCAACCGGGCCTAAAAATGTTGGTCACTTTCAATATTGTCTGTCTGTTATAAAATCTGAAATAATCTATTTCTTCCTCTTCTGGTGTCACCTGAGTTCGTTCCAGCTCACCTTCCGAGCGTCATGCGACTGGTTTTGCCAGAGCGGGTCACATATGAAGTTTTGAAACAGAGCTCTTCACTGTATGCAGTCTCAAAGTGCTTCACATTATTAACTCAGTCCCTCAAGAAACCTTTCTGAAGAGCTCAGTGAACAACTCATTCAGCGCATCACTGGGATCCTTTCTGACCAGTTGAGAATACAAAGTGGCCACTCGGCCTTGAATCGAACCTGGTAACACTGCAACTTGCATCCAACGTTCAATGACTCCACCACTACTCTCCCTCACACATAGACAAATCCCATTTTCCCAGATCTGCGCACTTCCGCCGAAATCGTCAACAGAACCTCGACCTGAAATCAGCTGGCGTGACGCAATCCATGATTCAGCAATGGTCGACTCTGAAGTCACTGTCGTGGGGTTGTCTGTGTCACGTCATTCAGCTTCAGACCGAGGTTCTGTTTACGATTTCGGCGGAAGTGCGCAGATCTTTCTATCACAAAATCGGTTTGTTTTGACATTACAACATCACAAAATAGCTCTGGTTGCAAAAGCAGTAAGGTCTCTATCTTCAGGTCAACTTCAAGAGCCCTAGCAAGAACTAAACCATGACTCAGTGCTGAACCAATGACCCTCAGGCAATGAGAATGGCCCCTCTTCACTATCCACTTGAGAGTCTTTTCTAGAGTTTCAGATTGTAAAGTTCCACTTGAAAATACCCCGGTTGGGGTCGAAAATTCGTGAATTCTGGAGATTGACTTCTTTGCTTATTATCATTTTGTGTGTCAATTTTGTGCTATTCTGTATCTTTGTCTTCACTATCCACAATTCCTTAATAGCCTAGTGGTTAAGGCATGCTGCCCCTGAGTGGCTGGCGCTTGATGCCTTATGCGAGGGTCCGTGGGTTCGAGTCCGGTAGGAAGCTATGTCTTTCACCTTAGAAACCTGTTATTATTTCATGCCCCACAATTCCTGCCGATGTACCGGTACTCACTGCAATTTTGTTCGTCTACTCCATCATCACAATCCTGGTTCCCATTGCAAACCTTGTTATTGACGATACACATCCTGTTGGTGCACTGGAACTGACCTGCGGGACAACCCGTCTGCTCCTCTGCAAGATATCAGACAACATACTTAGATGTTATCATATGAGCTGAGCTATATCAGTCCAAGTATCATGGCCTGAGAACCCATATCATTCCGAGGGCGGAACCCAAGGGATGATATGGGGTCGAAGGACTGATATACACGATATACTGATATACACGGACTGATATAGCTCAGCTCATATGATGATATTTGTACCGGGTATCATATATACAAGGGACCTGTGAAAAAGTCCAACAACGTACGATGTCATGACGTCATTCGACATTGTGACATTGTGTCATGAGGAATCCAACAGTCAAAATCTGTGTCAGTCCTCATTTTGCTGGACTGATACTGGTAAAACAATTGAAATCCGGTATCAGTCATGATTTTGGTGCCTTAAGCTTGCAGATCGAAATAAGCACCATTTTTACACTTATGATGCAGGTCAAATATCACAAGCTACAACCATTCATCAGTGTTATCTACCACCCTGTACTCAAGCCCTACCCTATTTCAAACCCTACCGTGTACTACAGCAGGGCCGTTATTAGATGATCACTTCTACACTTGAACCTGCCTTCAACCCCAGACTTACCACAATTCTCCTCGTCGCTGTTATCTGCACAGTCGTCCTCGCCATCGCACACCCATTTCTGACGGATACAGCGACCAGATGTGCAGCGGAACTGGTCTGGCCCGCAGCTAGGCATATCTGAATCAAAGACAGTAAGACAATGACTGACAGTGTAACCATTCTATCAAGGACATCTTTGGGAGTATTTGTATTTCATTTTTCCGTCAGGGCCGACACTATAGCATTATTGGCCCTGGTAAGTTTGGAGGAGGTCATCTCAAGCTACTCATGTTCCCCACTTGGATGGGATGTTTTACTTGCCATTGCAAAGACACAACGTACAAGGCACCACGGCTTACTGTCCCATGCGACGGACGTGAAGAGCCAGGAATGAAATCCCGTATGGCCCGGGCTGGATTCGAACCCGGCACCTGCGCTTGCTGAGCGAACATGATAACCACTAGGCTATCAGGCTCCTCCTCTTTGGGAGTGACAAAGCTAAATGGGTGAGTGTCCTGATTACAATGGTAACGGTGAAAAGAATTGCCAATTTGTGACAGAATTTGGAGCCCATCATGGCACTGACTGGGGACTGAACAGGCGCTGATGTCTCTACTGGGCCACACTCACCACAGCCGAGTTCATCTGACTGGTCCTCGCAGTCAAATTCCCCATCGCAATGCCAGGCCTGGTTGATACACATCCCCGTCTGACACTGGAACTCAGTGTTTTTACAACTCGGACGACTCCCTGAAACAAGATAAGATTGAAAGACTGAAAAGGTCATCTTCACAACATAACAAGAGGCCCATAGGTCTGGTGCTCAGCTGACAGTTCTTGGGAACTGCGGACACAGAATGGCAACCAATCTCGCAGAGATGCCTAATGCGAGGGTCCGTGGGTTCGAATCTGTTAGGAAACGATGTTTTTCACTTTCATGTTCTTTAATTGTATCTCCTTTATTTGTGGCCCCTTGCATAAACTGTTTGGGTTCGGAGATTATTTGGACTACTCGCAGGGTACTGATGGACGCCTCGTTTAACACAGGTCATTGAACCATCTTTTTTGAGGGTGGGGATTTGGCCTGGTGGTTAAGCCGTGCTGCCCCTTGGTGTTGGCGACTGATGCCTCATGCGAGGGTCCGTGGGTTCGAATCTGGTAGTAAGCAATGTCTTTCACCAATAGAAACCGATTTCTATTTCATGTACACACATTTACCGGTAATAAAACGATTATCAACATACCACAATTTCTCTCATCACTCCAATCACCGCAGTCGTTATCACCATCACACTGATAAGTACTCAGGATACACTTCTGACTTTTTTCGCATCGGAATTCATTAGGAGTGCACGACGCCGGTGGACCTTGATCTGAAATAACCGACAAGTAAAACAGCGGTACTTTCATGCAAATTTTTGATAACAATGAAATGTTTTGTCTTTGGCCTAGATCATCATACGGGCACTGACAAAACACAAGTAATTTATATCCATTGGCCTGAGGATGACATTCTGAAAGGTGTCGTAGAGATCCTGTAGAGATCCTGCATTACCATGATATTTGATTGGTCAAGTCATGCACTGACAATAATGGCCATAATTACGGCCAGTAGATGTTCTCTGGTGACCTTTTATTGACGATTTTAAACAGAGGGGAAGCAGTTATTTAATGCAGTTAACCCCAATACGGATGCGCATTAAAGATAATGTATCACGAGTATTTTCCCGAGCCACGAAATTCAATGTTTGTTTACATTTTGTTTGTTTGTGTTCAGTCTTTCTTTGTCTTATGGGTAATTTGTTGGTGGCGTTCCCCTCTAGAAATTCTTTTGATATTGAAAGTATTGAAAGTATTCAATTACATGTAGGTGGGTTGGCATGTCCCAAAAGTCCAAAATAACATAATGTAAACATCCATGTTTACAAACACTGAATGTAAACAATGAAGTCATGATACATTATCTTTAAGTATAGATGATAATGGACAGAATAATCTCACATGAATTGAATCAAACCAATTCAGTCACACTGCACCATCAGCTGACTTCTCTGGTGTAATTGCGAAGAAGGCCTATGCGGGGGTGGATCCAGGATTTGGGAAAAGAGGGGACGCCCTGTGTTTGAAACATTGAAATCTGTCGTGAATTTCAATGATTTGCTCCAAATTTCAGAATTTCACAGTCGATTTTACAGATTTGTTGGCCGAAAAGGGGAGGCAAGCGCCTGGGGCGCCCCCTCTGCATCAGAGCCTGCTAGGCGTTGGCCAAGTCACTTACCGCAGTTTTCCTCATCAGAGCCGTCGGCGCAGTCGACGTCATGATCGCACCGCCACTGTTTGGAGATACACGTCCCGTCGCGACATGTCACCTCGTTGGGTCGACAAGTTTGTTCAGCTGTATTGGAAAAAGAAAACAGCGGTTAGCAATAGCAATGGCCGTGCACTTCAACACTAACCAACAGACAATACAGTGGACCTCTCTATTAAGGACACCTTCATAGTGTTTCCGCAAGAGGGGGAGAGATGGGATGATCCCCTCCTCAAAAATTGCAAGGCGACTAACCTTTTTCAAATATCACTATTTTCACTTCAATAGTGTTTTTCTTATAATTTGTTACATTTCAAATGCAATTTTCATGCAGAAGGAAGACTAATTTTGCATTCTGGAGTTTAAAAAAATGACTCTGGAGGCCATTTTTAACAAAAAAAACCAAAACAATTTGTTTGAAAATTTTTTTTTCTTCAAAATTTCTTGAATTTTTTTTTCTCCCCTTGACAATCCTGGCGGAATCCCTGCTTCAGGACTGTCAGATACTGTCTTAAATTGAGAGGTGTCCTGATTACAGAGGTCAAAATGAATACAAGTGACCAGTGTGGGCCTGAACTTCGGTGTCATCAATAGAGAGCGTGTGTCCTCCTGGCAGAGGTGTCTGCTAAGGGAGGTTCCACTCAATTAGCAGGCGTGGACTATCTAAACTGATATCGACTACTTACGACAATCTTCGTCCGAGTTGTCGCCGCAATCGTCATCCCCGTCGCACCGCCATCGCCGGTGGATACAGTCGCCATTTTTACATTTGAACTCATTATCTGTGCAATTTTGTGGCGCTGAAATGGCAAAAAAATACAATCATAGAAACTGAAGATTGTTCCTCCCAAATCGTCACATCAGGTGACCGCCACGTTTCATCACAGACCATCTGGCGGACACGATTAAAGTACCGTCAATTCCTCTCACCTCAAACGAGGTACTCTCCCCTCTCAGATCTATATTGGAGGGAAAAAAGCAAATAGCCTGAATACCTTTCAAGACATAATCGAGTAATGCAACTCTCGTACGGATTACACCCGTCAAGTCAATATCATTTAACGTAGCAACCAATATTCTCGACGCTCAAAGAACGCAACTTCGCCGACGATGGGTTCGTACAAAGTAACTCAATCTGTTGCCTTTGTGCGGCGTAAAGTGCTAATTTGCTGAAGAAAATTACGGGCTCTCCACAGATGGAGGTGAGATATGAGCAATCGTGTCCTTGCCAGAAGCCCCGACAATAACCCCGTCGTTTATGTAAAGAATGTCGGCAAATCTGTCAGGATGACACGACTTGAATATGCAAGTGTTAGTCCAACAGAACGAGCCCGGGAATCGCAGAACGTGGCAGTGTCATCCCCAGGGCAGTATTCCCTATCCTTCATTAACAAACTGTCAATCAATGCTCATGATTACCAAACTGTCAATCAAAGTTCATGATTACCAAACTGTCAATCAAAATTGATGATTAACATGTGAAACCATCCGTCAATCAGGAAGAAATTCTTCAAGGTATTACGGTAAGTCTTAAGCAGCATTTCTTTTTGAACAGATGAATCGTGAGCAACATAGCAACCGAAGACTGTTGTCCAAGAGGAGTACGGTCTGCATCTTGAAATATTAGGGCGTATGATCACTTCACCTATGGGCCATGCTCTGAGTGAGTCTCGTCTGAACAACAGCGATGTTCAGGCTGTAAGCCTGATAAAACAACTGCTCGGTTGACATTTTCTTCTCTCAAGGAAAGGATCTAGTGAGCAGCTTCTCCGAAGTTACCCTGAAAGGTTTCGGTCGCGACTCCGGAAATCTGTGAATCCCTTGCCCTTGTGAAACCCTTACAGGTCACTCTGCAGCATCCAGAGACACCCTGGTGTTCGGACTCGTCGCCAATGCTCTGACCCACACTGGGAAGTCAGCTGTGCGACTGACGAAAACCGACGTGAGCTCGGCTACACTTGGCCCCAGTGTGTATCTGATGTTCCGGTCTTCACACACTGGCACTTTTGGGGCTCAAAAGCTGTTAACACCACTAGATGGCACTCCACTGGGCTCCAGCCAATCACCACGCTTTCTCACTCATAATTGCTGAAGAAATTCCAGGAAAACTTCCAGTAAACGTACTTCCAGGAAAACGCAAGGACTCATGCTGCCACCACGCAGTCTTCACGACTGTTAATCTCTAAAAGAGCCAGACGCGGAGTGTGACTTACCGAAGGGGTGAGCGCGTAGCATCTGGCCAAGCGAGACTAGAGCTCGGCATGCTCTGTGGACATTTGTAATGTTGTAGGCTGTGGATTCAATGACATCCAACACTCGTGTGGTGAGATGAACCCCAATGTTGAGCCCCACCACTCCAGAACGTTGACCACGTCCTCTCAACAACCTCAGACCTCCTTGCGACCCTCCAGGTGTCCGCGACATGAACATTCTCGCCATTCCCCAGTCCAGCAAGACTACATTACAGTATTTATCGAGCGTCTCGACACAAGCTCTCCGATTCCCAATAATGTCATCAACTGTTTGTCGCCGTCTTTGCCCAGCGTCGGGGGGCCATTAGGACGTGAAGATGCCCGCAACAGGTGCCTGTCCCTGCCTAATCAATGATGGAGAACGACCGCAGCGTCGGCTGGGAACGACGCTGACTAGTTGTTGACGAGATATTAAATCTCCCAGCGGGCAATAGTGCAAACATACTTAGGACATAGGAGCAATCGATTGGTCATTTGGTATTTGCTTTGCGTCGCAGATGAAGACCCTCAGATCATGTTGAGCGACGTTCTGTGGCACATGGCTTCAGACCGAGTCTGGTCAAGAACACTCTTCTTCTTCTTTGGCGTTCACTCAGGCAGACCTCTCTAGATGTCCTAGAACTTCTATTGAGATCGGTAGCCCTGATGAGCATAGTACATGTATTATGTGTGCCACTACGTTTAGGCGCTAGATGGGTTTTCTGCCCTAGCGACTCTGACTTCTGGCCAGGTATTTTATAGAGTCCACTACAGGCTACCCTATCTGCTTCACCTGTGTGGGGTCTTTTGCTTGCCCCTACATAGACACAGGGACAGGGTACAAGGAACCTTGGTTTAACGTCTCATTCAAAGGACGAAGTGAAGAGCCAGGATAATCCGAGTCAGGCCCGGGATTTGAATCCGCGACCTCCCCCATACTAGGCAGATGTGCCAACCACTAGTCCAGCGTGGCTCTTTGTCCAGAACACTCAGCTTCACAGAAAAGGGTTCTCAACAACTGACATTGGTGATTTCTTGTACGGCTCCCTGAAGGTGTCAAGGTCCGTAGGCAGGGAAACCGCATTGCGAAGAGTTTTGAACCCTCAAGCTTAACAGTGACAGAACCAGTTATTCACACTACACCAAAATGACAACCCACTCCGAACCTTAACCTATATGTTGAGCCAGTCGAAGCTCTGAGCTCGTGGCAGTGTTATAGTACTAATTACTTCTCAGCAAGACACCACCACTGATGGAATGTCTGATAATTGTTCTGCTCAAAGATAAAACACCACAATCAAATTTGCATTATCCATTTACGGCTACAGTAATGCTATAGGGAAGATAAATAATTTGGCAAAAACTCGTGGAGCACTGTCAAAGGGAGATAAGGATGTCTTGAATAGTTCCTGGTGAACGACAGTGGAACCTCTCTGTTAAGGACACCTTCAGGACTGGTACATGTAGTTGATGTCCATAGTTGACATGTGTCCTGATTACAGAGGTCAAAATGGATAGAAATGACCAGTTTGGGACTGAGCTTTGGTGTCCTTCATAGAGAGGTGTCCTCCTGGCAGAGGTGTCCGCTTAGAGAAGCTTCCACAGGCAACAGGTTGAATTGTCAGCTAACAGTTTCAACACCGAACATATTTGTGCATAGATATTGTACTTGCTACTCAGGAAGGTAAAACTGGAATTCACTCTCAAACTTAGACAAGCAATCCATCCAGTCTGACAAGCAATCCATCCAGTCCGACAAGCAATCCATCCAGTCGGACAAGCAATCCATCCAGTCCGACAGGATTCAACCCGACAACATCAGTGGTAACAGACAACATTGCTTCCACTACACCACTCTCTGATGAACCTGTGAATTGCTCTAAGCGAAGATGGAAGGTCATCGTAGGGTAATAAACCTCGTCTTTGATGTTTGTAGCAGATTTTCCTGATCTAAAGGGGATCAGCCAAATTGATACAAATCATATTCCCAGCGGTGGATTGGAGATGGTGAGGACAGGTGTGGAGATGTGGCTGGAGGTAGTGCGGGTGGTGGTAGGGTGGATGGTGTTTTGGTGGAGTGGTGGTAGGGTGGGAATTGTTGGGGTGGGCCGTGGTGGGTGGGGCAGTGGTGGGGTAGGCATTGTTGGGGTGGGTGGCCATGGTGGGTTAGGCAGTGGTGGGGTGGGTGATGGTGAGGTAGGTGATGGCGGGGTGGGTCGTGGTGGGGTTGTTGGCAGTCGGGTGGTGGTAGGGTGGGGTGGGTGGATGGTGGTGCTGGTGATGGTGTTGTGGCCATGGTGGATTGGGTAGTGGTGGCATGGGTGATGGTGTTGTCGTGGGTGGGTGGCGGTCGGTTGGTAGTGGTAAGTAGGGGTGGTGATAGGAATCCAGAGTACCTCAAGTAAACATGTGCAGTCAAAGAGAGTCCACTTCTCTAACAATAAGGAAGAACCGCAGATGCAACCTAGAACCTCGGAAGTGTGGCGGCACTGCATTTCCACCCATGTAACTCTGACAGTCTAGTAAATGAACTACTTGTTCCCCTTAAGGGGCAGCTTCTCTTTGATTAGCCACCGTCTGCACCAATGGTACGGATCAAAATCAGCAAGAGACCCAGCCAGAACCAATCACCCAGGACAAGATCCTCATCGGGGGACACAGCCTGAACGCAACACCCATCGACATATTCATTAGGCCAATGCAGGGGGCCTAACATCTTATTATCGGAGAGAATTGTTGGTGGAATCTCATCTCAGTGCATCTCCTCTCTCCAACTGGCATGACTGGTCGTGAGAGCTTCGGTTACTTTACCTTAATTCACTAGTAATTAGTCAGAATATAAAATCATCAGCGTTTCCTCCTTTTCTCACCTGGTTCAGAAAGTCGAGAACCCGTTATTACAAAAACTATAAAGTGGAGTCTGTTTCAGGAAGGGTTGGCTAGAATTACCTTTGTATCTTTGAGGAAGACTGAACAGAACTGCTTGACAAAGTTCTTCAACTTGACTCGAAATAGTACCAGGTTCTTTTGAACAGGGGAAGTGAAAGGCACAGTTACTGTCTTTTGCCTAGTTCATACGTCAACGCAGGACCATCGCCGGCAAAGAGCATAGAAAAGAGCACCGAAAAGAGCATAGAAAAGAGCACCGAAAAGAGCATAGAAAAAAGCACCGAAAAGAGAACCTGGTTATGGTGGAAGCCAACCTTCACGGTTATCAAGGATGACCTTTCCGATTATGCAATGACCTTTAAGGTCAGAGGTCAAGGTCACAGTCAAACAGTTCTAAAATGCAAATCTAATCAGAATTTCAGGGGAAAACTAATTAGAAGCCAGTGATAACCATCCCCTGTAGGTTCAATCAGATCCCTGTTCCAGTTACACAATACTTCTCAAGGTCACAGGTCAAGGTCACAGTCACTTAGCTCTAGAGCAGTAAACTTCTCATCGGAAACCATTGACATCACTCCGATGTCCTTTTCTTGTTTCATAATGGGTCGCTGTTGCTAAAGTACGCTGGACTATGAATCAACATGGCGAAGTTGGCGTCCAGATTTTGATCGTGCAGCAGACGGCGATGGTCTTGCGTGGAAGTATGAACCAGGCTTATGTCATCTGACCAGTATTCTCAAGGAAAGATCTCCAGAAATCACAGCACTGACGTCAAGCTTTTGTCCAACTGTTCAGATCAATGTAGACCTGTTTTGCTGCTCAGAATTACCAACATACCAAACCAACACGCTAGTCGCCAAAACGACAGCACCGCCATTACCGAAATTGAATTGGCAAACCAGGATGTCAGCCGAGGTTGATGAGACGATGGGAAAATTGTCACCAGGAAACCGGCATTTCCTCGTCATTCCATTAGCGTCTGGCGTAATTTAATTTTTTTTACCCGGCGCAGTGAGTGAAGGAAGCATTTGCTGGGGAATGGTAGGCTTTTTGAGGGCAGTTGGTGCACAATAGTATCCCTTTCTGGTCTGCAGATTGCTTGGATGCATCCAAGTATTCTGCAGACCAGAAATGCAGAGACTGGCAACAAACTGAAAGAAACTGTCAAGTCTTTTTTACAATTCTAGCTACATTTTGCAACACGTTGCTCACACCAAACGCCTGAGGGTCCACGCCCCGGCGTGTTAGGTTCTCGTCCGCTCTGACGCATCTGTCTTCCCTAAGAAGTGGTTTCACCTGCCATTCTGCCCAAGGCAAGGATAGAACAAGGTTCGTCCATTTGGCAAGGTCCACCAGCTGGTTCAGTCTAGCAGCTTCCATTTTGTTCAACACCTGCCACACACAGGCAAATATTTTCTACACAAAACAATCCATGTAAAAAAAGGATTCGAAGGTCTTGGTTAGTTTTCTATCGAAGGTTCCGCAGAGTTCATCGCATCAAATGATGATGTTATTTCACCTTCCACTTTTTTATCCCGTAATCAGGAGGTGTTGAAGCAGCAAATAACTGCACCTGTTACACTCAGACCTGTAGTTTTTTTCCCGATTTGTTTTTGATGGAGCGTGAGTTTGATCTCATGGCCCTCAAGCTGATGATGATCTCACCCAAACGTTTTTACTTCTATCAAAGCAACAGCCTGCATCCATTTTCACCAAAGAGTAGCATCTTGCACGGGTTCGTCTGCCCAGAATGGTCACTCTTGACCACTTCGAAGGGGACACTGAGGTGGGGAGCCTTGATAGCCTAGTGTTTATCACATTCACTTAGCCAGTGGCAGGTCCCAGGTTCAAATCCAACCCAGACCATATGGGCTAGTCATCCCTGCTTCTTCACGTCCATCACATGGGACAGTACGTCCATGGTGCCTTGTACCTTGTGCCCTTGCAATGGTAAGTAAAAGACCCCATCGAAGTGAGGAACATGAGTAGCTTGAGATGGCCTCTTCTGTACTTACCAGGGCCAATAATGCTTTGGTGCACCTCTGGCAGAAAATCAAATGTTCTGCGTACCCTCCACTGGCTTCCCCTGAGGGCGCGCCTGGATAACAAGGTTTGTCTGATGGTATACAAATGTCTCAATGGTCTTGCACCAGGATACCTATCGGACTGCCTTGAGGTGTACACTCCAGGTCGATCCCTCAGGTCGAGTACAAAAGGCATGTGTAGAGAGGTGCGGACACAGAGGGTGGTGGGCTCCTCGGCCTTCTCCGTGACCGGACCAAAACTATGGAACCAGCTCCCAACTAGTCTCGGCTCAGTGCCAAAAATTGAATGTTTTAAACGTAATCTTAAAACATTTCTTTTTAAGAAATATTTTTCTACTTAATGTTTTACTTCCTACCAATGTTTTAGCTACTATGTACTGTTTTCACCAAATTTTTAAACATTTCGTTCTTCTGTCACTGTCTATCACTTGTAAAGCGCCTAGAAGGTGTTTACCGTCAGGCGCTATATAAATGTTGTAAATAATAATAATAATAATAATAATAATAAATACAAACACACAAAGGTGACACTGAGCTACCCGCCCTTCTGCACCATCTCCAGCTACAGAAAAAGACAACCCCTGACTGTCACCCCAAACAACCCAGCCCATCAATCAATAAAACATAGTGATTCATTCATTAGTACCTCTGTACGTTACCCGGAGTTCATTTCACAGAAGATGCCATCAAGGTAGAGCAGAAAACGCGTCGAAAACAGTGTATTAATGCACAAAGACCTTCGACAATGATGGCATGGTACAGACGTTATCTTTTTCTGCACACGCCACCCCTCCCAAACTTGATTGATTTCGCTGATAACATGATTATCCTCAGCGAATTCTTCGTAATCAGATGGAGGCTGAGATCCAAAGACAAGACAGTTTCTTCAGTGAGAAGGGCTACACGTCTGAATCAAGATGTCACGAGATATTCTGGCTTCCCCCATCTTGTGGTAGTCCAGAGTTCTCAGTGCTTACTCCGTTCGTCACCGCACATAAACAGTGACAAAGGGAGCAAGTACAGGATGACTTATTCGGTCGGTTCACATTCATCGCGACTCGACATTTGTGGCCCACTCCAGCAAAAGGCGGCACATGTCGCAGGTGATAATAAGCAAGAAGTCAATCTCCAGAATTCACGAATTTTCGACCCCAACCGGGGTCTTTTTTAAGTGGAACTTTACAATCTGAAACTCTAGAAAAGACTGAGAAGACTGCTCAGTCTTTTCTAGAGTTTCAGATTGTAAAGTTCCACTTAAAAAAGACCCAGGTTGGGGTCGAAAATTCGTGAATTCTGGAGATTGACTTCTTGCTTATTATCATTTTGTGTGTAAATTTTGTGCTATTCTGTATCTTGGACATGTCGCAGGTGATTATCATGTATCATCAGTTTACTCAACTATTATCACCGGTGTCCACTACTACATGTATTGTCAACCTGCAGAGACATACATTTCAGCCGTTAACCCTTTCCTCGGTTGCAACATGCTTTATACCCCCATCACACTGAGCTAGTTCTCAATCTCAGTACGTTCTTGAAAATGTTGCAGAACGGGCTCAAACTGTGTGCAAAAGGAGTGGACATAGTGGCAACTTTTTACAGTCTTTTACGAACTTCATAGACGGGCTCGGACGGGAAGGGTGTTCCAGAACTTCGAGGCATTATGTAGCCAACGTTACACGTTCTAACCCGTTTTACGATTTTTTAGGACGGGGCAGGACGTTTTGAGAACTACTTCAGTGTGACAGTACCTTTAGCTAGAGTGGGTCACATTTGTTCTTTGTTGGATCCTTGGTTGTAGAGGAAAACAGATCTTGGAGAAGACACTTTCACTTTCTCAGCCACGCTCGTAACCCTTATGACTCCATGACCGCTACCTGACAAGTGATGAGCTCCTCCTCTAAACGAGTTCTTCTTGGAGACAGCTCAGCTACAACAAGCTGCCCTACTTGAATCGCTCACCTCTAACAATCTGTGCCACATCACACATCGATACGTTTTCCGATACCATTATCGGTTCATGGATAAGTGGTCGACGGAAAGTGGTGCGTGCCGTCACGATGGTCAGGGAAGGCGTCGTGGTGTCGGTCTGTAGGTAACTGCATCCATAGCATTAACCCTGCTGTGAGCGAGTGGCTTAATGGCAGAAGGACTGGTCTTACTCCTAGTCCTAGTTCTGCTTGACCTGGGAACCAACAAAGGATCTAAAGGGGGTCGAAGGTAAAAAATCCAGAAGCTAGATCCCTAGAAGAACGAGTCTAGTGGCTTCAGCTGTGGGTAAGAAATGTCCTCGTCTTGCTACATGTACACAAGGCCAAAGATGTTCAAAGTTGTTACACTGGCAGAGATTTTGGGACCCATGGTTAAGGGTCCAGCTTGAACCTTGGTTGGCATCGAAGGTCTTGGTATCCTGCACTTGGTGTGTTTGCGAGGAACAAGCCAAATGTTTAGGGTCCAGCTGAAGGTTTTACGTCCCAGCTTGGCATCAAGAGTTACTGGATTTTGTCTTTGATGGGACAGGTGAAACACCAAAAGATATCAGCCGACAACCATTTGACACAACTTGCACCACTGTGGAGCTGCGATTTCCTTCCAACACGCATGACTGCCGATTCCAATATAGCGACTGGTCAAGATGAGCTGGGAATGGTCGCGCAATCAAGTGGAATGAAGATCAGTACATGTGATGGGTGGAAATCAATAAGTACCGGCCATAGGCTCTGTTTGGATGCTTTAACTTCTGATGTGGTAGGGTATGGGGCTGTATTCACCAAAGGAACACTCCTCAAAGTCGACTGCAGGACTGTTCACTTGGCAATACAGTGCTCCTGATTCTAAAATACCTTGGTATCTCGTGCGTATGTTTCAAATGGATAATGCATTAGCCTCATTCTGAATGCAGCGGGTCTGGGTGACACAACCAAGACCCGCTCAGTGTAATGGCGTGCGTCCAACATTTCTCGCTTCGAGCATTCAGCGAGGTAGTGCAGCGAATGTCGGCCAGGTGGATACTCAGTGACCTATCCCAACGAGGTTTTGTACCATTAGGTACATTTCCTGCGGATAATCCGTTGAAGAAAGCGCCCTGCGACCTCATTTCGACTCCTGCAGCTTGCTTCTAGCGCTGCACACAGATGTACACGATGTAGGCACGATGTACAGGTTTGTACACACAGTGCGTGATTCACTGATGTCGCGTCATCGACGGAGCGTCCTCCCTGATATCTTAGGCCTGTTTATTGCAATCAAACTGCACTGAACCTATGTATACTATGTTTAGTTTGAGGTATTTTAGAATAGAAATTAAACCCTCGGCTTCGGGTCTTGGTTGCGACACCAAACCCGCTCGGGTGGAGCAAAAATTCCGTCCAAACCCTCGGCGAAGCGCCTCGGGTTTGGACTACATTTTAGCTCCACCCTCGCGGGTTTGGTGTCGCAACCAAGACCCTCCGCCTCGGGTTTAATTCCTTAAACCTCGATTTTACGAACTCCCGGATATTACGAACCCAATGGTTGACTCCCAAAATTCCTGCCCCCAAGGACGAATCCTCGCTATTACAACCTCATCGTTAGTACGAAGTTAACCCTTGGACCCCGAAGGATTCGTAATAGCGAAGGAGCACTGTACTTGCGATAGACTGGATGAGCAGGTATGTTGATTTTCTGCTCATCAGCACAACGAGTCTGATTGGTCAATCAGTAATACATGAGTGATGCTGGCTGCAGCCAGATTACTTTCTACAAGTATAAGTGCAGACAAGCCTTTGTCGAAGACTGCATCAGGAATCTGGATCTCCCGCGTGCGAGGCAGGCATTCTTCCACCGAGCCAAAACTCTGGAGGCTAGGCTCGAGGCCCTAACACCTCCCCTCAGTCTTCCACACCTGCTTCATAAGCAACTGAACTATAGGTACATCAAAAATAGACAAGCGAGCGAAAAATGTAACTAACTTTTCACCAAAAAGTCAATCGGTTGGAAAGCACACTATGAGGAGCACAAAATTGATCTTTTTGGTGTATTTTAGTTGTACATTTTTCGCTCGCTTATCTATTTTGACTACATGTATGTGTGCAGTGATGTTGTGTTGTGTGGGCCGGCCCCGGATATGCATTTTGTAGGGTCAGGATGCTTCTAAAATTCTGCCCTTGTACCTGTCCTTTGACTGCATCTAATGAAGCACTTCATTCGAAGCCCTGTCACAGGTCCCCTCACTGCATGACTCCAGCTCCCCGTTATCATTCCCTTGACACCCTCATGAGTCATTCTTCTCCCACAAAATTGACACCTATCATGTTTATCGATGGTTTCATTTCCTTGTCGCTCATCGATGGGGCGTTGGAGACACACACAGGATGTGGAGTCATCATATTTTTATTGAGTACTATCAGCTGATGCATCACTCAACACGTACAAGTTGGCTTGAGAGGGCTGTTTCTGAAGAAGGGAACAGACCTTTCTTCTGAAATATGACTGCTGGATGAGGTCGATTACTATGTCATGTGAGTCCTTAAGACGATAAATATAATGTCAATTTCCAGAAATTTACAAATTTTTGACCCCAACCGGGGTCTTCTTCAGGCTGGAACTTTACAATCTGAAACTCTAGAAAAGAGTTTCAGATTGTAAAGTTCCAGCCTGAAGAAGACCCCGGTTGGGGTCGAAAATTTGTAAATTTCTGGAAATTGACTTTATATTTATCATCATATTGTGTGTCGATTTTTGTGCTTGCTTTCTCTTTGAGTCCTTAAGACATCTCCTATGGCATTGAAATTGGGGACTTCGATGACCTATTGACTGGTTTCATCATCTACACTGCTGGCTGAAGGACGGGAAAAGGATAAGGAACTCGCATTGGCGAACTGCTTGCTGCTGGCCCCCCTTAGAGACGAAATGACCAGGGATGGAAAGTCCTTGGGCATGAAATGTTCTTTGGGATGGGAAGTCCTCCTACGGAAAGAACAGTCCTTGGGGATAAAATGACCAGGGACAGAAAGCCCTTGAGGAAATAAGTCGGCAGGGATGAAAAGTCCGTGGGGATGAAATGACCAAGGATGGAAAGTCCTTTGGAACGAAATGACCAGGGACGGAAAGTCCTTGGTGACGGGGAAATGACCAGGGATGGAAAGTCCCTGGGGACGAAATGACCAGGGACGGAAAGTCTTTGGGAATGAAATGAACAGGGATGGAAATTCCTTGGGAACAAAATGAACAGGGATGGAAAGTCCTTGGGGACGAAATGACCAGGGACGGAAAGTCCTTGGGAACAAAATGAACAGGGATCGAAAATCCTTGGGGACAAAATGACCAGGGACAGAGAGTCCTTGGGAACAAAATGAGCAGGGATGGAAAATCCTTGGGGACAAAAGGACCAGGGACGGAAAGTTCTTGGGGACGAACTGAACAGGGACAGAAAGTCCTTGGGAACGAAATGTCCTTTGGGATGGAAAGTCCTTGACGATGAAATATCACAGGTGAAGCATGTCTCTAACCCCCTGGAAAGGAGGATAGGAACTTGAGGTCCCCTTACTTCAGCGCTGGTGAGACGCTGTACCATGTCTGTAGTCTGACGATGAGTCTCGAGCTGGTTGAAAAGAATATTGTACTTACGACATCCTAATTCATCACTGTCATCCCCGCAGTCGTTATCAGAATCACATCGCCAATCGGGCTTCACACATCTCCCGTTTGCACACGTGAATTCGGATGAATTACATGTTGGAATTTCTGCAATGAAAAAGAGAGTAAGATTTGAAAAACTTGCTATCGAGGTCAGTTTTGGTACACCCTGTGGTCCAAATGCCAATCAGAACTTCGAAAATAATTGACGGCTGATAACATGGACACAAACTGAAGGTCAAAGGATATAATTTGTTGACATCGGCAATTTCAGGATTGATTGAGGACAAACTAATTCCAGAAAAAATGTCCATGTCTCCAGTTAATTCTGTAAATTACACTTCAGAGCACTGATTACATGGCAACAATCGACAATAATGATAAATAGAGATTTTGATATTCGGATCGTGAAGCATTGTATCATGTAAAACAGGTCAAACGTCGTCAAATCATGGGATGCGAGACTGGTGCAATTGGGTACATCTCTCAAGTCTCAGTGAAACCCACTCTTACACCGATATAGACGGCAAATCTCTTTGACGCTGCATGAATTCTCCTGATCTCTGGTTTCCTTCTGCATTGCACAACAGTCATGAAGGACATTTCATTTGTCCTGAGGACAATTATGTCCCCAAGGACAATTCATTCATCATCAAGGACAAATCATCTCTCCCTAGGGCAATTTTTCCCCTTGGCTACTTCCTACATCCTCAAGGACATATCATTTGTCCCAAGGACAATTTGTCCCCTAGGACACTTCATTTGTCCACGAGGACACATCATCATTTGTCCCACGGATAATTTGTTCCCTAGGACAATTCATACATCCTCAAAAACATATCATTTGCCCCAAGGACAATTTGTCCCCAACAATAATTCATCATCCTCAAGGACACATCATTTGTCCCAGGGACAATTTTGCCTCAAAGATGCATCATTTGACCTCAAGGACATAGCATTTGTCCCAAGGACAATTTGCCTTCTAGGACTCATTCTGTTTTATCAGCAAGGTGTTGGTGAACCACAAAGCTCCCAACTTCTACTTCCACCGACAAAACATCACCTAGCCAAAGAAGGGAGGAAAATAGCATACGGGGGCCTGTTTCATAAAGTGACTTTAAGCTAATGGTACCTTTAACCAAATGGAAAATGCATTGAAGTTAAAGATACCATTAGCTTAAAGGCACTTTATGAAACAGGCCCCTGAGCAATGGTGAATTTTTTCCCACTTCCTTCCTTCCACCAACTCCAATATCAACAACGCTGCATTTTAATCGCTGGGAAACTCGGCCAATGATGGCGTCCATGTTGTTTTAGACATGCTGCAGGTTGCTAATTTCAGAAAGAATAATAAAGTCTGCGAGTGAGTATAGCTATCTACCCATCAAATGCTACTGCCACAGATTAACCCCTTGCTATACCCTCACCGATATCCAGTACGAAAAC
>NMRB01000744.1:69243-115854 GCA_002633025.1 Notospermus geniculatus | reverse complement strand
GTGGTGGGGTTGTTGGCAGTCGGGTGGTGGTAGGGTGGGGTGGGTGGATGGTGGTGCTGGTGATGGTGTTGTGGCCATGGTGGATTGGGTAGTGGTGGCATGGGTGACGGTGGTGTAGTGGGTGGTGGTGATCGGGTGGGTGGTGGTCGATTGGTAGTGGTAAGTGAGGGTTGTGATAGGAATCCAGAGTACCTCAAGTAAACATGTGCAGTCAAAGAGAGTCCACTTCTCTAACAACAAGGAAGAACCACAGATGCAACCTGGAACCGCAATGCAACCTGGAGAAGTCCACGGCACTGCATTTCCACCATGCAACTCTGACAGTCTAGTAAATGAACTACTTGTTCCCCTCGAGGGGCAGCTTCACTTTGATTAGCCACCGTCTTACATCCACCGTCGGCACCGATGGTACAGATCAAGAGCAGCAAGAGACCCAGCCAGAACCAATCAGCCAGGACAAGAACCTCATCGGGGGACACAGCCTGAACGCAACACCCATCGACATATTCATTAGGCCCATGCAGGGGGCTTACATCTTATTATAGGAGGGAATTGTTGGTGGAATCTCATCTCAGTGCATCTCCTCTCTCCAACTGGTCGTGAAAGCTTCGGTTACTTTACCTTAATTCACTCGTAATTA
This sequence comes from Notospermus geniculatus, assembly GCA_002633025.1. Classification (NCBI taxonomy): domain Eukaryota; kingdom Metazoa; phylum Nemertea; class Pilidiophora; order Heteronemertea; family Lineidae; genus Notospermus; species Notospermus geniculatus. The sequence goes on along the minus strand of NMRB01000744.1, from coordinate 115,214 downwards.
GTCAGAATATAAAATCATCAGCATTTCCTCCTTTTCTCACCTGGTTCAGAAAGCCGAGAACCCGTTATTACAAAAACTATAAAGTGGAGTCTGTTTCAGGAAGGGTTGGCTAGAATTACCTTTGTATCTTTGAGTAAGACTGAACAGAAATGCATGACAAAGTTCTTCAACTTGACTCGAAATAGTACCATGTTCTTTTGAACAGGGGAAGTGAAAGGCACAGTTACTGTCTTTTGCCTAGTTCATACGTCAACGCAGGACCATCGCCGGCAAAGAGCATAGAAAAGAGCACCGAAAAAAGCATAGAAAAGAGCACCGAAAAGAGAACCTGGTTATGGTGGAAGCCAACCTTCACGGTTATCAAGGATGACCTTTCCGATTATGCAATGACCTTTAAGGTCAGAGGTCAAGGTCACAGTCAAACAGTTCTAAAATGCAAATCTAATCAGAATTTCAGGGGAAAACTAATTAGAAGCCAGCGATAACCATTCCCTGTAGGTTCAATCAGATCCCTGTTCCAGTTACACAATACTTCTCAAGGTCACAGGTCAAGGTCACAGTCACTTAGCTCTAGAGTAGTAAACTTCTCATCGGAAACCATTGACATCACTCCGATGTCCTTTTCTTGTTTCATAATGGGTCGCTGTTGCTGAAGTACGCTGGACTATGAATCAACATGGCGAAGTTGGCGTCCAGATTTTGATCGTGCAGCAGACGCCAATGGTCTTGCGTCGAGGTATGAACCAGGCTTATGTCATCTGACCAGTATTCTCAAGGAAAGATCTCCAGAAATCACAGCACTGACGTCAAGCTTTTGTCCAACTGTTCAGATCAATGTAGACCTGTTTTGCGGCTCAGAATTACCAACATACCAAACCAACACGCTAGTCGCCAAAACGACAGCACCGCCATTACCGAAATTGAATTGGCAAACCAGGATGTCAGCCGAGGTTGATGAGACGATGGGAAAATTGTCACCAGGAAACCGGCATTTCCTCGTCATTCCATTAGCGTCTGGCGTAATTTAATTTTTTTTACCCGGCGCAGTGAGTGAAGGAAGCATTTGCTGGGGAATGGTAGGCTTTTTGAGGGCAGTTGGTGCACAATAGTATCCCTTTCTGGTCTGCAGATTGCTTGGATGCATCCAAGTATTCTACAGATCAGAAACGTAGAGACTGGCAACAAACTGAAAGAAACTGTCAAGTCGTTTTTACAATTCTAGCTGCATTTTGCAACACGTTGCTCACACCAAACGCCTGAGGGTCCACGCCCCGGCGTGTTAGGTTCTCGTCCGCTCTGACGCATCTGTCTTCCCTAAGAAGTGGTTTCACCTGCCATTCTGCCCAAGGCAAGGATAGAACAAGGTTCGTCCATTTGGCAAGGTCCACCAGCTGGTTCAGTCTTGCAGCTTCCATTTTGTTCAACACCTGCCACACACAGGCAAATATTTTCTACACAAAACAATCCATGTAAAAAAAGGATTCGAAGGTCTTGGTTAGTTTTCTATCGAAGGTTCTACAGAGGTTCATCGCATCAAATGATGATGTTATTTCACCTTCCACTTTTTTATCCCGTAATCAGGAGGTGTTGAAGCAGCAAATAACTGCACCTGTTACACTCAGATCTGTAATTTTTTTCCTGATTTGTTTTAGATGGAGCGTGAGTTTGATCTCATGGCCCTCAAGCTGATGGTGATCTCACCCAAACATTTTTATTTCTATCAAAGCAACAGCCTGCATCCATTTTCACCAAAGAGTAGCATCTTGGACGGGTTAGTCTGCACAGAACGGTCACTTTTTGTATTTGATTTTTCTGTCAGGGCCGATGCCATAGCATTATTGGCCCTGGTATTAAGTACGGATGAGGCCATTTCAAGCTACTCGTGTTCCTCACTTGGATGGGGCCTTTTCTTGCCCTTGCAAAGAAACAAGGCACAAGGCACCACGGCTTACTGTCCAATGCGACGGATGTGAAGAGCCAGGAATGAAATCCCATATGGCCCGGACTAGATTCGAACACGGAACCTGCCGCTTGCTGAGCGGACGTAATAACCACTCGACTATCAGGGCTCTCTCTCAACCAGTTCGAAGGTGACACTGGGGGAGCCTTGATAGCCAAGTGGTTATCACGTCCACTTACATGTAGCAAGCGGCAGGTCCCGGGTTCGAATCCAACCCAGACCATATGGGGCTAATCATCCCTGGCTCTTCACGTCCATTGCATGGGACAGTAAGCCAAGGTGCCTTGTACCTTGTGCCTTTGCAATGGTAAGTAAAAGACCCCATCCAAGTGAGGAACATGAGTAGCTTGAGATGGCCTCTTCTGTACTTACCAGGGCCAATAATGCTTTGGTTCAGCTCTGACAGAAAATCAAATACAAACACACAAAGGTGACACTGAGCTACCCGCCCTTCTGCACCATCTCCAGCTACAGAAAACACACAAAGGTGACACTGAGCTACCCGCCCTTCTGCACCATCTCCAGCTACAGAAAAAGACAACCCCTGACTGTCACCCCAAACAACCCAGCCCATCAATCAATAAAACATAGTGATTCATTCATTAGTACCTCTGTACGTTACCCGGAGTTCATTTCACAGAAGATGCCATCAAGGTAGAGCAGAAAACGTGTCGAAAACAGTGTATTAATGCACAAAGACCTTCGACAATGATGGCATGGTACAGACGTTATCTTTTTCTGCACACGCCACCCCTCCCAAACTTGATTGATTTCGCTGATAACATGATTATCCTCAGCGACTTCTTCGTAATCAGATGGAGGCTGAGATCCAAAGACAAGACAGTTTCTTCAGTGAGAAGGGCTACAGATCTGAATCAAGATGTCACGAGATATTCTGGCTTACCCCATCTTGTGGTAGTCCCGAGTTCTCAGCGCTTACTCCCTTCGTCACCGCACATAAACAGTGACAAAGGGAGCCAGTACAGGATGACTTATCAGGCGTGGATCCAGGATTTTTGGCAGAGGGGGTCAGAGCCGCCGAGGGCGGTCATTGCAGATGGGCGCCGAAGATTCCCGCGTCGACGGGGGGTCTGGGGGCCTCCCCCAGAAGATTTTGAAATCTAGAGGGCCGTAGACGCGATTTTCTGGCATCTCAGTATCAAAACAGAAGCTTTTTTCTTGAGTTTTTTGCTTATTTTTGCAAATTATTGAAAAAAAAAAAAATGGTGGTGGCGAGCAGGGGGGTCACGACCCCCAAAACCCCCCCTCTGGATACGCGCCTGCTTATTAAGTCGGTTCACATCCATTGCGACTCGACATTTGTGGCCCACTCCAGCAAAAGGTGGCACATGTCACAGGTGATTATCATTTATCATCAGTTTACTCAACTATTATCACCGGTGTCCACTACTACATGTATTGTCAACCTGCAGAGACATACATTTCAGCCGTTAACTCTTTCCTCAGTTGCCAAACTCTACAACAGTGCCGATTTTCTCCACTACGTTACACAAATAGACACTGTCATCGACCAGTCGCCGCCACGTTTGACCGCATCACTCCTCCTAATGGAGTTTCTGTTAGGAGCCTGATCACAATTGGTAGATATTTTTCCATTTAGCCTTCCGCTGCACTACTTTTCAAGATGGTAACCTTCGAACGATACTAGAGGGTGTTGGTTGAACCTCGTCCCAAGACCCTAGTGTCAAGATTGCTCGGTTGCAACATGCTTTATACCCCCATCACACTGAGCTAGTTCTCAATCTCAGTACGTTCTTAAAAATGTTGCAGAACGGGCTCAAACTGTGTGCAAAAGGAGTGGACATAGTGGCAACTTTTTACAGTCTTTTACGAACTTCATAGACGGGCTCGGACGGGAAGGGTGTTCCAGAACTTCGAGGCATTATGTGGCCAACGTTCTAACCCGTTTTACGATTTTTTAGGATGGAGCAGGACGTTTTGAGAACTACTTCAGTGTGACAGTACCTTTAGCTAGAGCGGGTCACATTTGTTCTTTGTTGGATCCTTGGTTGTAGAGGAAAACAGATCTTGGAGAAGATACTTTCACTTTCTCAGCCAGGCTCGTAACCCTTGTGTCTCCATGACTGTTACCTGACAAGCGATGAGCTCCTCTTCTAAACGAGTTCTTCTTGGAGACAGCTCAGTTACAACAGGCCGTCCTACTTGAATCGCTCACCTCTAACAATCTGTGCCACATCACACATCGATACGTTTTCCGATACCATTATCGGTTCATGGATAAGTGGTCGACGGAAAGTGGTGCGTGCCGTCACGATGGTCAGAGAAGGCGTCGTGGTGTCGGTCTGTAGGTAACTGCATCCATAGCATTAACCCTGGTGTGAGCGAGTGGCTTAATGGCTGAAGGACTGGCCTTACTTCTAGTCCTAGTTCTGCTTGACCTGGGAACCAACAAAGGATCTAAAGCGGATCGAAGGTAAAAAATCCAGAAGCTAGATCCCTAATAGACGAACGAGTCTAGTGGCTTCAGCTGTGGGTAAGAAATGTCCTCGTCTTGCTACACAAGGCCAAAGATGTTCAAAGTTGTTACACTGGCAGAGATTTTGGGACCCATGGTTAAGGGTCCAGCTTGAACCTTGGTTGGCATCGAAGGTCTTGGTATCCTGCACTTGGTGTGTTTGCGAGGAACAAGCCAAATGTTTAGGGTCCAGCTGAAGGTTTTACGTCCCAGCTTGGCATCAAGAGTTACTGGATTTTGTCTTTGATGGGACAGGTGAAACACCAAAAGACATCAGCCGACAACCATTTGACACAACTTGCACCACTGTGGAGCTGCGATTTCCTTCCAACACGCATGACCGCCGATTCCAATATTGCGACTGGTCAAGATGAGCTGGGGATGATCGTGCAATCAAGTGGAACGAAGATCAGTGTATGTGGCTGGTGAAAATCCATCGGAAATGACCGTAGGCTCTCTGCTTTGAATGTTCAACTTCTGATGAGGTTGGTTTGGGGGCTATTTTCACCAAAGGAACACTCCACAAAGTCCACCGCAGGACTGTTCACTTGGCAATACAGTGCTCCTGAACCTCGATTTTACGAACTCCCAGATATTACGAACCCAATGCTTGGCTCCCAGAATTCCTGCCCCCATGGACGAATCCTCGCTATTACGAACTCATCGTTAGTACGAACTTAACCCTTGGACCCCGAAGGATTCGTAATAGCGAGGGAGCACTGTACTTGCGATAGATTGGATGAGCAGGTATGTTGATTTTCAGCTCATCAGCACAACGAGTCTGATTGGTCAATCAGTAAAACATGAGTGATGCTAGCTGCAGCCAGAATACTTTCTACAAGTATAAGTGCAGACAAGCCTTTGTCGAAGACTGCATCAGGAATCTGGATCTCCCGCGTGCGAGGCAGGCATTCTTCCACCGAGCCAAAACTCTGGAGGCTAGGCTCGAGGCCCTAACACCTCTCCTCAGTCTTCCAAACCTGCTTCATAAGCAACTTAACTACATCAAAAATAGACAAGCGAGCGAAAAATGTAACTAACTTTTCACCAAAAAGTCAATCGGTTGGAAAGCACACTATGAGGAGCACAAAATTGATCTTTTTGGTGTATTTTAGTTGTACATTTTTCGCTCGCTTATCTATTTTTGACTACATGTAAATGTGCAGTGATGTTGTGTGGGCCAGCTCAGGATATGCATTTTGTAGGGTCAGGATGCTTCTAGAATTCAGCCCTTGTGCCTGTCCTTTGACTGCATCTAATGAAGCACCTCATTCGAAGCCCTGTCACAGGTCCCCTCACTGCATGACTCCAGCTCCCCTTTATCATTCCCTTGACACCCTCATGAGTCATTCTTCTCCCACAAAATTGACACCTATCATGTTTATCGATGGTTTCATTTCCTTGTCGCTCATCGATGGGGCGTTGGAGACACACACAGGATGTGGAGTCACCGTATTTTTATTGAGTACTATCAGCTGATGCATCACTCAACACGTACAAGTTGGCTTGAGAGGGCTGTTTCTGAAGAAGGGAACAGACCATTCTTCTGAAATACGACTGCTGGATGAGGTCGATTACTATGTGAGTCCTTAACACGATAAATATAAAGTCAATTTCCAGAAATTTACAAATTTTCGACCCCAACCGGGGTCTTCTTCAGGCTGGAACTTTACAATCTGAAACTCTAGAAAAGACTGTTTTCTAGAGTTTACAATCTGAAACTCTAGAAAAGACTCTTTTCTAGAGTTTCAGATTATCCAGCCTGAAGAAGACCCCGGTTGGGGTCGAAAATTTGTAAATTTCTGGAAATTGACTTTATATTTATCATCATATTGTGTGTCGATTTTTGTGCTTGCTTTCTCTTTGAGTCCTTAAGACATCTCCTATGGCATTTAAATCGGGGACTTCGAAGACCTACTGACTGGTTTCATCATCTACACTGCTGGCTGAAGGACGGGAAAAGGATAAGGAACTCGCATTGGCGAACTGCTTGCTGCTGGCCCTCCTTAGAGACGAAATGACCAGGGATGGAAAGTCCTTGGGCATGAAATGTTCTTTGGGATGGGAAGTCCTCCTACGGAAAGAACAGTCCTTGGGGATAAAATGACCAGGGACAGAAAGCCCTTGAGGAAATAAGTCGGCAGGGATGGAAAGTCCGTGGGGATGAAATGACCAAGGATGGAAAGTCCTTTGGAACGAAATGACCAGGGACGGAAAGTCCTTGGTGACGGGGAAATGACCAGGGATGGAAAGTCCCTGGGGACGAAATGACCAGGGACGGAAAGTCCTTGGGAACAAAATGAACAGGGATGGAAAATCCTTGGGGACAAAATGACCAGGGACGGAGAGTCCTTGCAGGCCTCCCACCAGCTTCCAAGCAAATTATTGTAGGAATTATAGGAACAATTTGCCAAAATTATAGGGAAAATATAGGAATTTTAACATGAAGATACGAGTATATTGATCTTATAATCTTCCTTCCTCAGTTGACTAATCATTCAGTTTCTTCAATTTCTTTGATGTATGCCTGTACTGGGGCTCTAGGAAAATTCGTACCCAGATAATTCGACCCCAAAAAATAAGTCGAGAAAACTCCTTCCGGAGGAAAATTCGTCCACGGAAAATTAGTCCCTGGAAAATTCATCCCAAAGAATAATTCATCATCAGAAAATTTGTCCCAACAGGCGCAGATCCAGGATTTTTGGCAGAGGGGGGTCAGGGCCACTGAGGGCAGTTGTTGCAGGCAGGTGCCGAAGATGCCTGCGGCAACGGGGGGTCTGGGGCCCTCCCCCAGAAAATTTTGAAATCTGGAAGGCCGTAGACGCGATTTCCTGGCATCTCAGTATCAAAACAGAATTCTTGCGTTTTTTGCTTATTGTCGCAGATTATTGAGAAGAAAAAAAATTGGTGGTGGCGAGCAGGCCCCCCCTCTGGATCCGCGCCTGCTCAAAGGAAAAGAGAAAGAAGACAACACATTACAAAGGGGGACAGCTGTGTAACCCCGCCCCCTCATAGAAATCAATTTAAAGTAGTTAAAAGGCTAAAATACACTTGTTCACTTTTGGACAGACTGGAAATATAGGAATTATAGGACAAAATTGAAGAAATATAGGAATTATAGGAATATAGGAATTATAGGAACAAAATCTTAAAAATATAGGAAATATAGGAATTATAGGAACAGTGGGAGACCTGTCCTTGGGAACAAAATGACCAGGGATGGAAAATCCTTGGGGACAGAAGGACCAGGGACGGAAAGTTCTTGGGGACGAAATGAACAGGGACAGAAAGTCCTTGGGAATGAAATGTCCTTTGGGATGGAAAGTCCTTGACGATGAAATGTCACAGGTGAAGCATGTCTCTAACCCCCTGGAAAGGAGGATAGGAACTTGAGGTCCCCTTACTTCAGTGCTGGTGAGACGCTGTACCATGTCTGTACGATGAGTCTCGAGCTGTTTGAAAAGAATATTGTACTTACGACATCCTAATTCATCACTGTCATCCCCGCAGTCGTTATCAGAATCACATCGCCAATCGGGCTTCACACATCTCCCGTTCGCACACGTGAATTCAGATGAATTACACGTTGGAATTTCTGCAATGAAAAAGAGAGTAAGATTTGAAAAACTTGCTATCGAGGTCAGTTTTGATACACCCTGTGGTCCAAATGCCAATCAGAACTTCGAAAATAATTGATGGCTGATAACATGGACACAAACTGAAGGTCAAAGGATATAATTTGTTGACATCGGCAATTTCAGGATTGATTGAGGACGAACTAATTCCAGAAAAAATGTCCATGTCTCCAGTTAATTCTGTAAATTACACTTCAGAGCACTGATTACACGGCAACAATCGACAATAACGATAAATAGAGATTTTGATATTCGGATCGTGGAGCATTGTATCATGTAAAACAGGTCAAACGTCGTCAAATCATGGGATGCGAGACTGGTGCAGTCGGGTGCATCTTTCAAGTGTCAGTGAAACCCACTCTTACTATGATATAGACGGCAACTCTCTTTGACGCTGCATGTATTCTCCTGATCTCTGGTTTCCTTCTGCATTGCACAACAGTCATGAAGGACATTTCATTTGTCCTGAGGACAATTATGTCCCCAAGGACAATTCATTCATCATCAAGGACAAATCATCTCTCCCAAGGGCAATTTTTCCCCTTGGCTACTTCCTGCATCCTCAAGGACATATCCTTTGTCCCACGGACAATTTGTCCCCTAGGACAATTCATACATCCTCAAAAACATATCATTTGCCTCAAGGACAATTTCTCCCCAAGGATAATTCATTGTCCTCAAGAACATTTGTCACAGGGACAATTTTGCCTCAAAGATGCATCATTTGACCTCAAGGACATAGCATTTGTCCCAAGGACAATTTGCCTTCTAGGACTCATTCTGTTTTATCAGCAAGGTGTTGGTGAACCACAAAGCTCCCAACTTCTACTTCCATCGACAAAACATCACCTAGCAAAAGAAGGGAGGAAAATAGCATATGGAGGCCTGTTTCATAAAGTGACTTTAAGCGAATGGTACCTTTAACCAAATGGAAAATGCATTGAAGTTAAAGATACCATTAGCTTAAAGGCACTTTATGAAACACGCCCCTGAGCAATGGTGAATTTTTTCCCACTTCCTTCCTTCCACCAACTCCAATATCAACAACGCTGCATTTTAATCGCTGGGAAACTCGGCCAATGATGGCGTCCATGTTGTTTTAGACATGCTGCAGGTTGCTAATTTCAGAAAGAATAATAAAGTCTGCGAGTGAGTATAGCTATCTACCCATCAAATGCTACTGCCACAGATTAACCCCTTGCTATACCCTCACCGATATCCAGTACGAAAACCGATATAAAACCAGTACTGATCCAGTAAGGCTGCCCAGTAGGAGGACGAATGTCGTCCTCCGTTCAGGGTTAGGAAACCTTGTCCAGAATATTGTGCACAGCCATAAAAGCCATTTTCAATACTGGAGACTTTAAGTGTTAATCAAATTCCACCCGCTCACGTCGCTCCACATCTTTCCATCATGCTAACTGTTGGAGACCAACTGGCTGCATTTGAAACGTTGAAATAGCGACGTTAATTGTAGTGTCAATTACTGAAGCTGGAGAGTGCACTCGGAGGTTGACTAATGACGCCATGCGACTTCTTGCCAATTTCCGCCATTATTGTGCTGGAGGAGAGTTGTGGTGAATGACGGAAAACACATGTAGAAGTCGTAGAATTGTCGAAAGGGTAGCTCGTCGCAGACGTAGAAGATTTTTATGATCTGACCTACACTGTACATGTAGGTTATGATTTTTATGACCTGATAGGAAGTAGGCACACATCGCAGGTGATCATCACTGGTCATCAGCTTATTCAATTATTATCACTGCTGTCCATTACTATTGTCAACCTGCAGAGACATACATTTCAGCTCTTGTGTTGTAAGGCCTAAACCCTTTCCTCGGTTGTGACACGTGCCTACTTTTGCTGGATCGGGTCGCATTTGTTGACAAGGAATCAGAACAGACCATGTGGCCTAGCCCAAGCTAAAGCCAGGTTATACACAGTGGGCGTATTCGAATCCACGTTCTTGACAACATTTGTGCTAACCCAGTTCATGTAGTTGTTGACTCAACTCAAGAACGGCAGTTTTGAATGCCGAGAACGCAACTGCGCCGGGTGAAGAACGTGTTCTTCTCAACCCTCCACTGAGTGGGGAGTGAGAAGAACACGTTCTTGGCCCGACACGGGTTGCGTTCTTGTCGTTCGAGACTGCCGTTCTCAAGTTGAGTCAGCAGCCACATCAACTGGGTCAGCACGAGTGTTATCAAGAATGGGGATTCGAATACGCCCAGTGCGACGATGACCATGAACACAAACGTGCTGTTCTGACTGCAAGGCAAGGAAAGGAGGAGCAGGGTTTCGCCAGAAAAATTATTTAGGGGGCACAATCCAGGTGCCTCCGGCCTAAGTGGGGGTCTGGGGCCCTCCCCAGAAAACTTTTTCCCCAGACGGCTGGAGATGCATTTTCCAAGCATTTTAGAGCTTAAAACTTCCTGTGTACAGATCTTTGTTCGACTGTTGTATCTCTTGAATGAAAATAAGGGCAATTTAAAGACACTGCTCTGCAATTTAAGGGGGGGCATGCCCCCTTCAGATCATGAAAGGGGGGCGCCTGCCCCCTTGCCCCCCCCTCTGGCGGAATCCGTGGGAGGAGGCTTTGGTGCATTCGTCTATAAACCAGCTTTTAGAGACTGGACATGAGCTGGCTAGGCCTTGTGAATAAACAGAGGACAACAACAGTTGTAGGCAGGCCAAGATCTGTCCAGAGTTTGTAGGAAGCAAAGGACATCAATCACACGAGATGCCAAGATGAGGTATGATCAACCTCACACCTTCATCAATCAGGTTAAAGTTTCATTTAAAGATTCCCTCAAGCAAGAAATTTTTTAGAAACATTTCTAATGAAATTCAGGTGATTCATGTCATCGCTTTTCTCGGCTGATGGCATATTCTGTGGAGCAGTGATCACTGACCAGAAACTTTATCATTCTTAATCCATTTTTTGCTGAGTCATCATTTCCATTTCAATTTTGATGTTGTTCTCTTTAATTTCGAAAATTGAACATTTACGATGGGAATCATTGATTTGGGTCTTAGATGGACTACGTCAGGTGGATGACAACATTGGTGACTGTGATTTCTGACATGGAGTTCAGCTAATTGAAATATTGAAGGTAAAGTATCAGACCCAATTTGTCTAGAGACGGAATATGTCCTGGACGACATGTCCATGGGGATAAACGGCCGGAATGAAAATTCCTCGAGGCCAAAATGTCCCAATGGCAGAAAAAAACGAAATATCCAGGGATGACAGACATGTCCACTGCGACAAAATGTGACCCGCTCTGGCAAAAAGAGATGCATGTCACTCTCACCTTGGCAGGTTGAGATCAAACGTTTGTCAGTTTCAAATATTGTCTGCCTATTATGACACCTGAAAGAATCTACTTCTTCCATTCTCTCCTGGTGTCATCTCGGTTCGAGGCTCACCTTCTAAGCGACATGCTCTTTTCGCCAGAGCGGGTCACAAATGCCCAAGGATTTAGGCCCGTATTCTACAGGGTGGCCCAGAGAAAGTTTGTATTCTGCCCTGCACACAATAGCTAAAGGTAAACCTTAGAGTTTTAGGAAGCTTCTAGAATACGACCCAAATAGTCCTACAGGATGAAAAGTCTAGGGAAATGTCCTCTCACCCTCCCAGGTGCCCCCCCCCCCTTGTTTCCGATGTAAGTGACTCAACTGAAACCTCATTTCACAGTGTATCCTCGAAAGTGAAATTGGCATCACTCCTGAAACCAAACAATTGTAAAAACCACCGTAAAAGTAAAAGACTTCAAACCCCACTCAAGGGCAGATCGAATTGTCCTCGTCGTCGAGCAGCGTCACTTCAGGGATGAGTCACAGAGTACAGCCTTCTTATCTCATTCCCTTGAAACAGAGCCCGATGATCTCCGTGATGAGATCTCCATTAAACCAACACTCCAAACATTTATGGTGAAGTGCTCGCTTCTCTTTAGAGTAAGCGGTTTCCTCATCAATAAAAGAACATCATTAACCATTGTTTTGGGTTGTAAGAGTGGCACGCCACTGTGGTAATACGAACCTCTGTCAAGCCACAAGTTGTGGGCTCTTTTTCTAGGCTGGATTCAAACATATCCCAATAACCGTTTTTACACTAGTCCGGTTGAAGCATGCCAAGCTCGACCTGGACCAAGCCCAGGGGCAGATCCAGGATTTGGGAAGAGAGGGCACCAAGAACAACAATCTGCAGCGAATTTCAATTATTTGGTCCGAATACCAGAATTTCACAGCTGGTTTTACAGACTTGTTAGCCAAATGGGGGTGCACGTCCCCGTGCGCCCCCTTGGATCCGCGCCAGTGGGTTGTAAGAGTGGCACTGTGGTAATACAAACCTCTGTCAAGCCACAAGTTGTGGGCTCTTTTTCTAGGCTGGATTCAAACGTATCCCAATAGCCCTTTTTACACTAGTCCAGTTGAAGCGTGCCAAGCTCAACCTGGACCAAGCCCAGGGGCAGATCCAGGATTTGGGAAAAGAGAGGGCACCAAAAACAACAATCTGCAGCGAATTTCAATTATTTGGTCCAAATACCACAATTTCACGGCCGGTTTTACAGACTTGTTGGCCAAATGGGGGTGCACGTACCCGTGCGCCCCTTGGATCCGCGCCAGTGGGGCCCGCTTTGATATTCAAGCAGGACAGGCCCATTTACACTGCCATTTGGTACAGGTGTAAAGTTTTTCAGTGTTTCCGTGTGTCAGTGTTCCCCCTATTGTTCTGGAAACACTGGCAGATAGATCGACACGTTTCTCTGTGTGTCCTCCATTGTCGAGTCGCGGCTTACTCCGTCAGACAATAGCAGGGGAACACTCGCAGATGGGGAACGCTCAAAACGTTACACCGGGACAAGCTGGCTCGACCTGTGTACATTTGGCAAAATCTTACTGAACTGTGCTCGGTCCAGATCAAGCACGGTGAAAATTCCGTAGTGTAAATGGGCAATTTGGGTGAACATGTTGAAAGGCAGAGGTATGGGTCTTGATGAGGACCCTAGCCCACTGCCTCAATAGGTGACACTAGTGGTTAAATCTGTTGAAATGAAACTGACATCCCGGTCATGATCAATTTCCCACACAAAAGGTGTCCACTGTATAGGACCTGGTTTCAGTGTGCTGCCCTCTATCGTAGCTAGGATCCCCATTCCACAAGATTTTCCCCCAACGGTCTTTTATCAATGGGGCTTGCAAGCCCCCAATGAAGGGGAAAGGACATAAAGCCTCTGACTTTCTCCAGAATTACAACAATTTACCCAATAATTTCCACGAAGTCAATAATACACCATCTTTCATGTCAATGGGTAATATGAACAAATGCTAGCAAATGCTTTTACTTCAGATTTGTACAGCATAGCGTAGAGCATTTGTACTACAAAATCAAAGTAAAAGCAGTTACTGGTACTACTCTTTATTCATATGACCCAATGTCTGATACAGTACAGGTCACAATTGACATTCCTAAATTCGCGTAAGTTACTCGTAAGTCACTCGTAACTTACGCAACAACTCACGAGCTGTGTTACGCGTAATTTACGAGGTGAGTTACGCGGTGAGTTACGCGAATTTCGCTAGCTACGCAGTGATTTACAAGGCAAGTTACGCGATTTTGGCGAGTTATGCGGTGAGTTACGCGAAACCAAAGCCGTGAGTTACTCGGAAGTTACGCGTAACTTACGAGTAACTTGCGCGAAGCCGTAGGGATGTCAATTGTGACCTGTACTGTAAGACAAGTGATGCCAAAACTTGACGCTGAGGAAGACAAAACGGATGTACGATTTACTAGCCGGAAATGCAACATAATTCAATGAACGTCACCGGCAAAAGTCCAGGTGGATAAACCAGGAACTAGATCACAATGTTCCGAAGCGCCGCACGTAAATCTTAATCCACGTGAGTCAGCTGATCGTTGGCTCGGAAGGAAGTACAAGATTAATGAGTGAACCGATTCAGACAATAGGATTTTAAACCGGTAGATAAGCTCCATGAGTCAGCCAAGACTTTCTCACGTTTTAACGGAATTCTAAATGGATTCTGATTGGCATCTTCTCCGTGATCATGACTTCTGGCAGGTTATTTCTGATTGGTGTGGCTTTCTGTAAATCTTGGCAATCAGTGAGGACCACATTAACCTACTGCCTCAATAGATGTCACTAGCGGTTAAGCAAGTGACTTCTAGGGCCTGGTCAATTCCCCCCACAAAAAAGGCATACTGAGAACATCAAGGGTTCTTAGTGCTCACTCCCTTCGTGACTGCACACAAGTATTCTTGTCTAGTGAGGTCCAGCAGTGAAGGATTCTTGTCTAGTGAAGGCCAGCGGTGAAGGACTCTTGTCTAGTGAAGGCCAGCGGTGAAGGACTCTTGTCTAGTGAAGGCCAGCGGTGAAGGACTCTTGTCTAGTGATCCGCTTTTATACTTATAGCCGTAGTCATGTGTACACCCAAAACGCATTGCCGTTGACGTTGTCGTCGCCGCATTGTCGTTGCCGCATTTTCGGAAAAACGGATGCATGTGTACGTAGCTTTAGGATGACCAATGCCGTAGGGAAAGGGTGTCATCTCTGTGTCATCAGGTGTCTATGTCTCATACATGTATATGCTCTCCACTGTCAGTGGAATGTGCAGCCACTGGATGACACAACAAGCCAATATGACATGTCAGAATGTGACCAACAGGACTCATCCAAGATGACTATATCAATATTGCCGATGAATTCGAGAGTTCTACAGAAGTATCGGTGACGCATAAATCGTCGTTACGTCCCTTCCAATGGATGATTTGTTCATTATCTTGTCAGATTACGTGTTGTTGACTCGTGTTTCTTGTTCGACCGTCGTTGTGGTAGCAATGACTCAGCTGTGACACTGGTCATGTCACAACCATCCACTTGACCACGTCCACGGTGTCAGCGTTGTTTTACGACAAGCTCCACACGATTGCTTTTTTACACGCTCATCGCAAGTTTGAGATCTGACCACCAAATACAGACAATAACAGGGGTGGATCCACGATTTCGGCAAAGAGGGCCGCACTGAGCTAGAAACATTGAAGTCTGCAGTGAATTTCAATGATTTGCTCCAAATTTCAGAATACCATGGCCTTTTTTACAGATTTGTTGTCCGGGTGCGGGCCCCCTTGGATCCGCACCTGAATAGACATCCTGTTGGCCACGACTACTTAGAAGCAGTAAACAAACCTTGTGCATTTGTACAGTTGGCTCCTGTGCTTACGGTCTGTACAATGCACTAGGCCCAGGTTTGTTTACCCCTTCTCACCTTCATGGCCGACTTTCGCACGATATCTATAATGGGCATCTAAATGTACAGCAGAAGCAAACAGGAGTGCCCAGAGAAACCTGCGCTGTCAAAGAGAGTCGCCCTCTTTGTCACATAACGCATTGGCCTGACTCCCCGGGGATGGAACCTGGACCTCAGAGGAGACAGGCACCACTGTTCCCACTGTACCACTCTGACAGCGTAATGTGGTCTACCAATATTAAAATCATTAAGCGTAATATTTGTTCTTATCTGATCGAAATGTGCATCAATCAGATGGTAATGATGGTATCTGAACAATTTTTTACCATCCAGCCACAAACCAAGGCTGTACAGTGCTCCCTCGCTATTACGAACCCTTCAGGGCCCAAGGGTTAAGTTCGTACTAACGAGGAGTTCGTAATAGCGAGGATTCATCCGCGGAGGCAAGATGATTGGGAGCAAGGCGTTGGGTTCATAATATCCGGGAGTTCGTAAAGTCGAGGTTCATAAGAGCGAGAGAACACTGTGTCATTAACCTCCAATACACTTCAGCATGCAATGCATATTAAGACCAACTAGGAGCAGCATCGCGACCGCAGAGGGCGACCGTCCCACTCAACTGTCACACGGCACCATGAATGATTCATGAGGCTGAATTAACTTGCGATGTAACGGTAACGATTGTAACGGTAACGATTGCATGCGGTTGTTGTCGAGTGCAATTGACATGGACTGGTTGTCAACATGTTTGTTTCCGGCATTCGAGGACCTTTTTTTCTGCGTTGTAGATTCGTTCTTGATTAAATGACAGAGAAGGCTCTCTCATGTCTCTCAGGGCTTCAAACAACGTGACCCACAACTTCACCCAGTCGTTTTAATTTTTCTGTTTTTGATGAGATTGCCGGCTCTAGGACAATCCGTCCCCAAACAAGTCATTCCCTTGGACAATTTGCCCCTGGACAGTTCGTTCCACACGAAAATTCTTCCCCATTGACAATTTTGTCCCAAGACAATTCGTCCCATAAACTGTCTTGGTTTGGAGATACTAGCTTGGACTACTCGCAGGGTGCTGAGGGACGCCTCGTTTAACATAGGTCATTGCGGCATCTTTTTTGAAGATGGGGATTTGGCCTAGTGGTTAACATGTTGACTGCCGGCTTCAAATATACTCGTAGTTGCTGATCTCCTCCCCACTGCCAGCTACGAGTACAGTATACTCGTAGTAGGGCTAAAGCATTTTCTATTAATGTTGATGAGCTTGGCAATGACGAAGAGCCTTCCAATGATCATACTGGCAGTGGGGATTGACCAGATGTATGGGAACACGCTAGAGGGTGTACAGCTATGAATCGTAGTTGGCAATATGAAATAAACGTGAAATAGGTCTGGGGGTCATGGCAATGGCGGATGGAAATGATATTTTGGCCATGGCACCGAACGTGTTAAGGTGTGCCAGCGATTGATGCCTTATGCGAGGGTCCATGGGTTCGAGTCCGGTAGGAAGCTGTGTCTTTCACCTTTAGAAATCTGTTATTATTACTTCCCTGACAATAGACAATTCGTCCTGAGACATTCATCCCTGGACAATTCAGCCTGGAAGTGAAAAGGTTAAAGCCCCACTGTACTGAATTTGAAAAACGCAAATCATCGCCGCGATTCTTGACGTCAGTGCACTGTCAAATGCACTGTGCTCCATCTGAATACAATAGGGCTTTCCCTGCAGTTTTTGTTCAATGTGTGCTGAAAACTAGGCCTTGATTCTCTGAAGTACATATCAGACAAGCATTTTGGGGACCTTCACAAGCTATGAGACCTCTATGTGCTCTCTCCTAACATTCAAAACAGTGGGGCTTTAACCTATATAACCAAGAAGGGTACCCATCATATCCTGGCCCCTAAAGAGTTAAGGATCAGACCATCTGCTACAAGCGTTTCATCCACCTGACTACACCTCACCAGATACCACCGCTGGTGGTTGAGTTCAAACACAGACATCTAAACGTACGCAACGGGATTGCGATCACCTCAAGGCCAATCATACACCGCGTCTGCCAATATCGAATTCACTGCTCACTAAATTAAATCAAACTTGTGCATGTACGTGGAGAAAACGGCTGTTTCAGAGTCAGATGCTGATTTTTGTCACGTTTTATGAATCAGATTCTCGTTCCTTCTTTCTTCCCCGCGTGTTTTCTCGTAAACTCTAATAAGAACATTCTTGGCAGGAACACGGCCCGGCATACCTTGAAAGTGATCATGCCAATTTGAATTTTTTTAACATTGTACGAAGTCTGTGATCCAAGATTCGTTTAATTCATTCATGACTGTACATTCTATGGGGTGTCCCAATAAACTGTGACCTGATCTAACAAAAGTAGACGCATGTCGCAGGTGATCATCTTTGGTCGTCAGTTTACTCAACTGTTATCACTGCTGTACCTGCTACTATTGTCAATTTCCAGAGACATACATCAGGCACGTGTCCAGGGGGGTCTGAACCGCCTACTTGCGCACACCATTGTTTTCTTCCCATAAATAAAAGGGAGAGAGGCAAGTAGATGTTGGTGGAAATGCTGGGAAATGGCGTCTTCGGTGTGCGGCTTTTACAAAATTTCCAATGCGAGGGGGACACCCCCATCTCGCTCCCCCTCGGGCTTTCCTAGACCCCCCACTGCTTGAAATCCTGGACACGTGCCTGTACATTTCAGCTATTGTGTTGTAACACCGTTAACCCTTTCCTCGGTTGTGACATGCACATACTTTTACTATAGATCGTTGCAGTTGATTGGGACCAACGTTTCCAGGCCAAACGCTGTCAAGGTGCAGCGTCACGTCAGTGCAGTGTCGTCGAGGCCAGCGCCCATGCTTTCTCCTGTACATCCATGATGTCATTGACGTCCCAAGTGGGTTTTGTAAATGTTTCAAGTCAAACTTTTCGGTTTCCAAAGCGAGTATTCCGTTAAGCAGACTATAGATTCCAAAGTAATTGTGACCGTCATGATCCCAAGGTTCTAAGCTTTCTGCTGGTGTGTTTAATTAGTGGGAATGACCAGGGACCTGGCGACAGTAATGAGTTGAAAAGGGCATACCTGCTCAAATTCTTGTAAATGTTGGTCCCAATCAAACGCATGGATCTATAGATCAGGTCACAAATGTCCCGCATGAGCGTGGTGGCCTAGTGGTTGGGTGTCGGATTCATGAGAGGGAGTCATAGTTTCCTCCGAGTCACCACTTTGTACGCTCAACCAGAGGTGATGCGCTGAATGAGCTGCAGATTGACTTCCCCAGAAAGGTTTCTGGAGAGACTGTGGCAATCTTTTAAAATCTTAGCTCCTTCCAAATCCGTCACTGGAACTAAACAAATACCCCTGAAATCGATCTCGTATCAGGTGGGTCCCCAAAGCAATTTCACCATTTCTTATCAATCATAGCAGACGTTTTACCCCCAAATCAAATCAAGAAAACAAATCAACGAACAATTCAGAAAATTTGCATAATAATTGTCTGCATTTGACAAATTTTCGTAATGTCGAGAAATTTTCATTGTTGGAGACCTTCGTTCGTCGTCGCAGGGGGTGCGCAAATGACATGAAATGTAATATCAACACCCTAGGGACGAGGTTGATTGTCTTTTGAAGAAATTTATCCTTGATTAAATATGGAAGATATTAAGATAACTGATGCTACATTCATCGTCATTTGTCATTGAGAATGTTAACCCTTTTGTCATTGAGAATATTAACCCTTTCAGCTGCTTTTTCAACTTGAAGATTAGAGCCAAATATTTGACCCAGTCTAGCAAAAGTAGGCACATCTTGCAACCAAGGAAAGGGTTAATGGCCTACAACACAACAGCTGAAATGTACCTCTCTGCAGGTTGACAATAGTTAGTGGACAGCAGTGATAATAGTTGAGTAAACTGATGATCACCTGCGAGAAACACCTGCATTTGGTGGAGCAGGACTGAGGTCACATATGACGACACGGACAATAGACTGTTCTCAAACTGACGTAAACGACAAAGATCTGCACACTTCTGCCGAAATCTCAACCACAATCTCAGTCTGAAACTGAATGACGTAACACAGACAACCCCACGACAGTGACGTCAAAGACGCTGCGTGAGATTCGATCATTGCTGAATCATGGATAGCGTCATGTCAGCCGGTTTCAGATCGGGGTTGTGGTTGAGATTTCGGCGGAAGTGTGCAGATCTGCGAATTCGAGAATCGTCTATTCCTTGCTGATTACAGTACTTGAATCCCTGCAGAAAAAGGGCCCAAATCTTCTATGAAATTCATTTGGAGTGCCACTGCAACTTCCCCAGGACCACAGCAGAAACATGGATGGTGGACCTGTAGTGTTAGTGGGAGCCGACATTCTGACGGTCAAAGAATATCACTAAGACCTCCCCTTTAAGGAATATGGTACGCCATCACTTACCGCAGTTATCCTCGTCGTTCCCCTGCTCACAGTCGATGTCGCTATCACAGACCCAGTGGATGGGAATACACGTGCAATCATCGCTGTTCTTGGAGGCGCATTGGAAAAGGTGGCGTGGGCAGACGCAGAGCGGCCTTGCTGCTGATGCTGAAATGAGAGAATTGACAAAAATTGAAGTTTTTTCGTCAACATGGAATCTGACCAGTGGCTATGATCTCCTGTCCGTTAAGCCCCTTTCACACCGGGCTTACGTAGAGTTGCATACTGCGGTGTGCCGACTACACCGCGCTTACACTGCCCTACGCTGTGCCTATGCTGGCCTACCGTGGCAATACGCCGAGGGACGCAAAGGGGTACATGGCACTTTCGGCGTAGAGCACTGGACGCAGACAGTACGCAGTTTTTACGCAAGTCTACACAACACTTCGCTACTGTACGCCATGCCTATGCAATAGTACACTACACTACAACAGTCCGACGAAAAGTCCTTTGAGGATGGTGTCGTGTTACGTATGGAAGGGTGCAGTTTTGCGTACTTTCGCTTTGTGTGGGTTCAGGGACAACGCCGATCCTGCCTGTAGCAATATTTATTTCATGAGTGCGCAGCCTAATTTCGGCAACTCTACACAGGTCTGGTGTGAAAGGGGCTTTAGTTGGGGCGTCCTCTCAATAGACGTGTTTGCAATTGAAAGGTCTGCTTCATTTTCATCAGACAAGTCAGCTTGAGTGAAAACTGCAAGACAGCCCACATATCCCAGCAGGAAATGGTACCTACTGCCAACCTTTCACCGTGAACACGCCCACTGACCGGATACCCATCACCTTCCACTTCAAGCAATAACTTTCTTCCGTCCCAGGGAAGAAATTTTGATTGGCCGGTCACGCAACCGCGAGCGACACCATTGTACGTCCTTAATGTAGCGCATAATTAAATATTTGGGTGCAGTGGACATTAAATTGCCTGATGAAGATACTGCATCAAACGGTGGATGAAATAACTGTTATTATTGGTAACCATGACGACTACACACACGGGACAAATGCAGGTTACCAAATTGGATCTATTTTGATTCCAAGAGGAAGCAGTCATCTCTCTGTAAAATGTGTGAGACAATATTGCCGAGGGGGATGGCAATGGCATTGGGAGGCTTTCCCCGCATGTGAGAGTTAAAGGAGCATTGTATTGCCGCTTTTTCTCGTCAGCCGGCGCCACTGCGCCACTCTCCAACCCGAGGGACTAACTACGTTTCGGCGAATGACCCGATTTACTGCGCACATTTTGTAATGCATTTTTGTACTCCGTCCTACTGCCGCTAGGTGGCTCCCTCTATGTCGGCAGTCAAATAACGCATTTCAGATCCAATACCGTGCTCCTTTAAGTGTCCATTAGTTTCTTACCCCAGGTTTTGCTCATTTGGCTCCAATCTGCTTGAAGCTGCGTGCACACTGCAAGTGAACTGGCGAAGTGAAGTGGCAAGGCAAAGACCAACGAAGGCTAGCGAATTCTTTCCAACAAAGTGCTGTGGAAGTTCGCACGACCAAAAATATAAAATTAGATCTTGTCGCGTGATCGCCAGCGCTGATTGCTCTCAGTTTGTGCATGGCAATGCTTCCAGAATATTTAAATATTTGGCCCACATCGCTGGGCAAAATTTGCTTCACACTGCTTCGCCATTTCGCTTGCAGTGTGCACACGGCCTTACATATTGAGCTAACCAACGCAAGGCTCTCAATTCCTGAATGACCAGAGAGCAATCCAATGAAACAGCTCTTATTCCCAATGACCATACAGAATATTTTACCATTTTCCCCACAACGTTTCAGTCCTCCACGCAGAACGAATATCCATCATTCCTTAATGACCACGTGGATTTCTTTCGAACCATGCAATCCACTTGTCTGAAGATGGTAATTTTGTAAATTCATACCGCTAAAAGCATTATCGATTTTGTCTCCCCAGCGTTGCATTCTGGTATCGTCTAACGAGACTCAAGTAGCTATGTGCCAAGATCAGCAGATTGTACATGTACAGGTGACCAACAGAAGCCTTATCTTAGCGGACACCTCAGCCAGGAGGACACCTCGTTCCTTGGACTTCCTGAACTACAGTACTTCAGAGATGAGACAGACTTGAAACCAAACCAGCTACCTGAAGACAATGACCACCTTTGAAGGCAAATTTAAATATTATTTAAGGAGTGAAAGCGCCCACTTAGGGCATTATAGCTACTCATCAAACAATATTGGGCGATATTAATGATATGTAGAAGGAAACCGGACCCCCGGAGAAAATCTACAATGTCGAGGAGAGATCGCCCTCTCTACCACATAAAGCCTCGTGCACGACCGGGGATCAAACTCGTGACCTCAGTGGTGGCAGGCGCGATGTTTCCATTGCGCCACCCCGACACCAAGGCAAATTTACATGATGCGATTTGGACGTACATCCAAGACAGGTGCAATTTTGTCGTACGATTCTGTCGGATTGGATGTTCTGTATGCACAGTCCGATTTATTCAACCGTCAATATGGAGAGACTCATTCTTCGTCAAGTGCGCCAAAGTACATGACCGCAATGCAGCCACCTGATTGGTCGAGTTCATGTGCCCTTCGTCCAATATCAAAAGAAAATAGAACATCCAACGTCGCAATAGGCAATATTTTGTTTCAGTGCAATTTACACGAACCGATTTGGACGTACGACCGTGTTGGCTCCGACAACTGGATCTAAAAATCGTATCGTGTAAATTGGCCTTGAGAAGGAAACGAAATAAGGCGCGAGAAGGAAACCGAAGCAGCTCCGCAGTCGAATATTTACATGTTTGTGATTGCGCTAAAAGGTTTTATATGTATCCGATAGTTTTGGTTGCCTACGCAAAGTGGTAAGCATTGATTTGCCATCTCAACGGAATTAGCTGCGATTGGCTTTAAGCACGACGGCAAAAAACACATAAGAAGGGAATGTCAATGGAGGCAGATACAGATTGTCCTCCATTAAGTGGTGGGCTGAGTCCGACAAGGAACCATTTTTACTGATCGAACAATGATCACTCATAATAGAGGTCTTATAGTAATCACATCACCAAGAACCAAATCCTACACAATGTGCACCACTTAATAGAGATCTTACAGTAATCGCATGCATAAAGAACCGAATAATGAGCACATACCCCACTTAGTAGGGGTCTTACTGTACATTACCCAGTATTACCAAATCCGACATAGCGCACACCACTTAATAGGCTTCAAACAGCAGTAACATCATCAATAACCAAATCCTAAGTAATGGGCATCACTTAATAGAGTTCAGACAGTAATCACACGTTCTTGAATTCAATAAATTGGTGATCCATAATGCAAACCCCTCTCGCATCAAAACCAACCAATTAGTAAGACAAATGACTTCTTCTCTCGTTTATATTGGTCTCTCATTTCTCAGCGGAGGGTCAGACGTCCATGTGACCCCCAGGATGAGTCACCCCCCAGACAAAGGGAGGACACAATAAGTGATGTACTACACCCCTGATAATATGTCTCATGGTAATGACCCTTTCCTACTTATTAACTCATTAGGGTTTCATTTTCGTTTCACCCCTTGCCGTCTGTAGGCCATACGTTCGGGTGAGGGACGCTCAATGGAATGCAAAGGACGAATCCAGAGTAGGTAACCTCTGAGACGACCCCCAGGGTGCAACTCCCTTCCCATTTAGGTATCGTAGTTTTCCATCCACAGATCAAAATACGGGACTGAATGCAAAGCACCACTCAGAAGGCATTCTCATTAGCAAACTGTAGAAATCTTTCTTTGGCCTGGGTGAACGAGCTCACGGTGTACAATCAACCTTGCCGTACAGCTGCGGGAGAAAGTTCTGGTCACATACGCTTGGCAAAGCTGAGATTCCAAATTACTATAAATACCACTGCTAAGGGCAAAATGACAGTCCTAGGTAAACTAGTACACTATAAAAGGCATGCTGCTGTAATATCTCCCAGAAATTCGCAGGAGAACGCATGGAAAATCGGCAATTTTAAAATTAACTGTACGGCTGCTGGAGAATTCTCCCGTAGTCATACAGTTCATTTTAAAATTGCCGATTTTCGATGCGTTCTCCTGCGAATTTCTGGAGGATATTGCAGCAGCTAGGCTAGGCTTTTTAGTGTATTCATTCGCCTTGGGTTATCATTTTGCCCTTAGCATGGTATTTATAGTGATTTGGAATCTCAGCTTTGCGAAGCGTATGTGACCGGAACTTTCTCCCGCACCTGTACGGCAAGGAGACTGAGAGCTGGCGATTCTCATCTTCTGCATCGCCAAACCCTACAAAAGTCTCCAGCCTCCTTCACTGGTTACAGCAGCCAGACTTGAGTACTGGGGAACTCTTGCATGCACCAGAGTGTTAACCACTCACAAGACTGTGGCAAACTTCAAGTCGCCAACCTCCTTGACTCAACCACATTTGAGCCTTAGAAGTCTTTGCCTGTGCGAGTGTGTTGTACGCAAAACCGCACGGGCAGCGAGCGGGCACGGAAAAAATTGTTACATGACCCATTCGAAAAAATGTGTCCGCGCCCATCAACCACTCACTAGGCCGTGGCACACTTTGCCAACGAGAGGAGTGGAATTCCATGTAGTTCTGGATCACAAGAGAACGCACACCATTCTTAACCAACAATGATTGCCAATTCTTAAAAAGAAATTGTAAGAATGTCGTTATCATTCGGAGAAATGATGCAGATGAGGTATTCTCCAGGGGTTTATAATCTTGGGGGGATTATGACACCTCCTGGCGACGTCCCTTATGACTCAAGGATCAATACACCATCAGTATATCACAATCAAACAGCGGCACGACCCAACAATACAAAATATGATCGATTTACCGCGGTGGTGATAACCGTGGTGCACGATTTCAGGGATTCCCTCGTGGGTGAACGTAACTCGAGTCACAACTCGCGACACCTCTGCAATACGACGGACGGAATCAGATTACCGGATCATAAATGCGATAAGTCGAGCTAGTCGCCATTATCTAGAGTGCCTGCCGATACACCGCTCACACATTTTCTGTGCTGGTCAATTCGGTAAAAAGGTTCTTATCTGGTTCTTCTGGTCAAGCTGGTCATTGCACAATGTAACCCTTGCAAGTACGCCATGGGATGACTGACAATGACATGCTCCAACCATATCCTTCACATGCAGCATTTTATAGAGGACATTTAGTTCTATGACTAATTATCTGTTTACACTAGAATTCATTTTTGATGTATTTTATTTGATTTTTCTGTCAGGGCCGAAGCCACAGCATTATTGGCCCTGATGAGTACAGAGGCAGCCATCTCAAGCTACTCACGTTGCTCACTTGGATGGGGTCTTTTACTTGCCCTTTTAAAAGATCGCTATCGAAATTTGCGAATATCGGAGACGACTTTACTTATACTGTCATTTTGTGCATCGTTTTTGTGCTCTATTTTGGATACCTTGCAAAGGCACAAGGCATGCAAGGTAAAAGACACTACAACTACTGTCGCAAATTCATTTATGATATTCCCCAGTTCACAGGTTGGAATCTTGCCAGCCGCTTCCGAACTAAACACAAACGATAATCACATCCCTGGCGGGCCTACAAAAGCCGCTATTCTCAAATAATATCATACATCTCATTCACCTATTCTTCCATGCCACAAACGTCATGAAATTTTCAATAACTTAACTACAATGTAACATAAATCAGTACGAGAGTTGATTTAGTTTGTAAAGGCAAAATGAGGTTTTGAATTTGAAATATTTTAATGGTCTGTTGTTGTAGAATAATGGGGCTAATATAGCATTATCATTGCTACCAGTTCACCTCGGTATTAGCATGATTTGTTGGTTGGAAATCCTTGCTAAGGAATCAATAATTGATTGCGATAAAGTAATAAAAAATATTTTCTGACAGAATTATGACGGAATGTACAAATAATTTGTACTATTACATGTACAGTATAGGGTGTCCCAAAAGAAGTGTCTTCGCTATGCCATAAAATTCAACGGGGACCAAGTTTAAAACTCAATAGGAGCTGTAAGGGAGTTGACCAGCAGATGTCACTACAGCCAAATCATCCAAAGAACCACGTGCAATTGTTAATGCCTCAAAGACATGACGTTCAAGGAATTTGCCCAATTCATTGCACATAGCGGACTCATTCATTCTTGATCAAGCACCAATCACATGGATTTTCCTATGTATTGGTCCACTAGAACTTTGCTGGCATCTTTTGGCAATAGGGGCCTACGCACGGCAGACTGCTCCTATTGACGATCACACAACCTGGTCCCCAGAAAATATGAAGGACACTTTTTTGGGACACCTTCTACAGCAGAGGACAGTCATGAACTAAGGGAGACTTTGACTTGACAGGCACAGTGGCATAGTGCGATGGAGCTTCCGACTCATGTCCGAGGGGCCTTGGGTTGGATATGCGGCCAGTAGAAAGTACTGAAATGAGCCAAATAAACTGCCCAGCATGGCATTGAATGCTGTGCAGCTACAGGTGAGCCTACCAGCAACAAAATGCACAAAAACAAGCATCAAATCATGGTTCCGCATCAAAAAGAACTCCAGGTTTCCAAGAGAGATGGCGAATCCCTAATGATGGTGATAAAACGCCGCCACGCTGTGCCGTATCTCGGCAAGATTGCCTCGCTCGAAAACATCATACATCACTCGGTAACGATGCACAGGAGATGATACCATGCGGGGAATTAGGTTAGGGGATGACTGATGATGGCGCCACCCACTGCTGACAAAGATACATGAGTTTGGAAGTATCAGCAATTTACCCGGTAAGTGGTAAACTTATCCACAAGGTATTTCCAAAACATACTCCCCAAACCAAGGTACAAGTACGCTGTTGTTTTTGATGAAGAAAATGTGGTGCTTTAACATGCACATAGCGCTTTCCACTCTTTTACAATCCCAAAGCGCTTCACATTCCCATTACCTTTCTAGGGAAGACAAGGGGCCGTATTCTAGAAGCTTCCTAAACTCTAAAGGGTGGCGCACACTTGTGATTTTTCGAGTGATTTTCTAGGCGACCGGCCTTGCGACCACAGCAGCGACTGAACATATTTTTAGTTTTTGTTCATTCGTTTGCGACAAATGCTTCCTTGATGTCGTGGATGACATCACTGATCGACCTCAAAGATAATTATCGCACGCGACGTAGTAGTCACATCGGTAGTCACCCCCATTTTAGTCGCACGTGTGCGACGCCCTTAAGGTTTACCTTTAGCTATTGTTTGCAGGGCAAAATACAAAAGCTTAAAGTGGACAAAAGCTTAAAGTGGACCTCTAGCTGTCTACTGTCACTACAAAGAAGGAAACACTGGAAAACAGGGAACACTGGCAGATGTTACACCATGACAATTGTTATAATCATTGTCAATGATCACATCAGAGCAATCTCACACTTTGCCATCATAGCCACAGTCATCAACTCCCCTAAAGACCCTTGAATGACAACTAATGAATTATGCATGACATTCCTTTCATCTGTCACAAACAAACCGAGGTGAAATGGACACATTACGGACGTGTGGTCGGCAAACAGCCACGAGGGACGCCCATTGTCCTCTCCTTCTGTTGTACTAACGGTCAATTATGCTGACTCAGCAATGTCCATTTTGTGGTTGACAATAAATTGGTATCAAAACCTCGGGATTTTTTCTATCCGTGACTCAGTGTATGGTATACACAAGCATGAGGGTGATGTGATGGAATGTGACGTATTACGAACTTTCAATCTAAAGCCTCTTTCACACCGGACCTGCCTAGAGTTGCGTTTCGCAGCGTACCGGGTATGCCGAAATTAGGCTGCTAAGGCTATGGATACACTGAACACGAATTCGCATGCAACAGGGCAACGTGCGCGATTTATGCTTCGAAAGCCTTTGTTTGCGTGCAGTGCGGCAGAAAATAACAAAGACTTTGACGCGCGCGTCAATGTATTGCGTTCGGTGTAACCATAACCTTACTCATGAAATAAATGTTGCTACGCGCAGGATCGACGTAGTTCCTGAACCCACACTAAGCAAAAGTATACAACACTACACCCTTCGGAGTTCCATATGTAACACTACGCCAGCCTCAAAGAATTTTTTGTCAGACTGTCATAGTACTATTGCCTAGGTAGAGCGTAGTGTTGCGTAAACTTGTGTACTTTCTGCATCCAGGGCTCTACGCCGAAAGTACACGAACAAATTAAACACGTTTAATTTTTGGCATCCATCTCGCGTACCCCTTAGCGTCCCTCAACGTATTGCCACATAGGCCAGCATAGGCACAGGGTGGAAGCTCGGCGTAGTTGGTATGCTGAAATACGCAACTCTACGCAGGCCTGGTGTGAAAGCGGCTTAAATCCCATCCTATGGGCAAGCAGCAAAGGAGGACAAACCAGTCGAGCACCCTGAAGATACCAGGAGTGGTCAGCGCTCATTCTTGACTGACCTCAGGGTACAGTCCTGGATGGTCTTCTTGGTGAAGTGCACCTCGTTTTTTTGCAAAACTGGGTGGCCAGGTTGTACCCCATTTGCCCCCTGGCTTCGCTGGCCCTCGGCAGTATTGTCCAAGAAGATATAATGGGTAGATTGCATGAACACGATGAATGATGTATGACTAATTCGATATAAGAATGTCGATGATCTCCCACTAGGATCATCATGACCTCACCTTTAATCCCATCAAAGAGCCTACCCCGAGGTCGTGTCGAGATCCGAATTGAATGCATGATACTTATGCCCCTTTTCTGACCCTTAGGGCCTCCGTGACTCACGAGGTGCACAGATCCTCGGTGGTATTGGCATGTGATGGGAGTATCGATACAATGTAACACCTTATCATCAGCATCTATACAGCTACGACATAGGAATAGAGTCGACGAAAATGTCACCAAGAGATTGAGACAGAGAAGATCCTTCCTGGACAATATGCAAAAAACAATCGATAAGAGACTAAACTGCCATATTATGTGAGAATTTTCTTGTGCAAGTTGGTTCTTAATGGGTAATTCACCATTGTTGGCTTCCTTACGATTAAATGCCTAGATACACCATCCAATATTATTGCACAATAGACTGTTCTCAAATTGACGTAAACGACAAAGATCTGCATACTTCTGCCGAAATCTCAACCATAACCTCGGTCTGAAACTGAATGATGCGACGCAGGTAACTCCACGACAGTGACTTTGATGACGTTGCGTCCGAGTTGACCATAGCTGAATCACAGATTGCGCCACGTCACCTGGTTTCAGATCGAAGTTATGGTTGAGATTTCGGCGGAAGTGCGTAGATCTGCGAATCTGAGAATCGTCTATGGGGCTCAAAATGGGAACATGTAAATGTACCTCTAGCTTGATGGATAGAAGAAAGATTGGTTATAATACTGCCCATTTTAATCATATTGTGCAATAATATTGCACCTGTACGGGCCGCTTATGCCAACACTGAGGTCAATACAATGACACACCGACTGTCCATCTTTCTTTGGTCAAGATACCCATAATGAATTCTTGCACGAGCAAGAAAACTCTATTCTAGTGACCTTTAACATCTATTTTCAGCCCCTACTCTACGACCCCCAACACCTTGTACAACCACCTCGCACATCAAAACAAAAGACTATAAAGAAACCTTTCTTCCTCAATGCCACAACCCCTTTTCGACTCCGCCTAAAAAGCTAAACATAGTGTCCATCCCGCTAAGTGCACCTTTCTCACCTCTGAAAACTAATTTTGGAACACAAAATAATGATTGTGTGGGTCGGAGTGTAACCTATGGGTTTTGAAGCCCCTTGTTAAGTTACGACAAGTTTGGTGCGATACTGTAACAATGCGTGCGAGCAATGAATTGACCAAGTCAGACAAAGACCGTCTCCTCTTCTAAAGGTTTATGAGTTTGGGTACAAGGACAAGAACGCCACCCACAAAAAGTACAACATTACAATACATGTACATGTGAACCAGTGTTCTCCACGGGTTTTGGTGTAAGAGGGGGCGGCGGTGGGTGTGATGCCAAAGGGCACCGCACGAGCACCTTCTGATGGGGGGTCTGGGGGCCCTCCCCAGCGAAATTTGGATTTTAGGTGCTCTGAGATGCATTTTCTGAACATCTGAGATGCATAATTGAGCGATCTAAATATTAGGGCAGACGAATTTTTAAGAGGGGCAGGCCGTTTTTAAGAGGGGTGGATTTTGCCGTCGGTATTTTTAAGAGGGGCGGGCCACCCTTTTTGAATTGGTGTGGAGAACACTGGTGAACTTGTCAGTGCAAGGCATCAATCTCAGCTGCTTCGATCGTCACGATGCGTTCAGCTGCAACAGGCAAGAACTGACCTTCCAAGATAAGGTGATCGGGCATTTTTGATGGCACATCCAGCATTGTGGAACCAGTTGCCTAATACGGGCTGACGTCTTGTACTGAACTGGACAAATTTGAGGCTCTTCTGAAGACTCACCTCTTTGGGAGAGCGTTTTTGTAAAGCACTTTGAGCAGGCATCTTTTTTACCTGGGATTCGCGCTATATAAGTCCCATTATCATCAATAGGGAGTTTGAGATCAGCGATTTATCACAGACCCTTATACGTATACGGATAGAATTCCGTACAACGAGGACAAATTTGTGTACATTTCGTTCCGTATACGTATACGGATCTGTGATAAGTCACTGATCTCAACCTCCCTTACTGCATTTCAGCTCCACTCAAAGCCTTCCATATGATTCTATCAGTGTTAATTCTAGGATTTCAGAAGGGCATGGGGCAAACTTTGTGAAAAGGGCACTTCAACCTAGAAAAGGGCACTTTTCATTCGCGACATTTCCACTAAAGGAATTTGAGAAGCTTGTCAGTTAAAAAGGTCCCTATAACTCCAGTCAACAGCCAATTTAAGCCAGTTTCTAAGGTGGTATGACCAAAAGGGGCCATGACAGAGGGTCTGGGGGGTAATAAAACCTAAAAAAAAAGATTTTTTTTTAGGGCATGGCGCCAAGNAGGGCACAGTGGCGCCCCCTTTTAGGGCATGGCGCGCCGCCACTCTAACACTGCCTAGAATTAACACTGTCTATATGACTGTTTAGGGCATTCTTAGAAGATTTGGTTGTTCCTTCCTGCACTATCCATCATACTCTTGTCGATTACTGACATATCTGTCAAAATATATAAATGCGTCTAGCTTTCTCCCTGATTTCCCCAAACTACACCAAAATGACAAACATCCTCATAAGAACCACACGCCAAAAATCACACCGAAGATTTGTTTCGGGGAAATGAATCACCGCCCCCTGGGGAACCCAATCATAACTAATACTTGATACGTCTTCGATAGCGAAGATAAGATCAAGATCTGCATCAGCTGTATCAAGAAATTGACAACACCAATCCACAGAGATACACGGCAATAACAAGACAGTGAATGCCTTGGGACTGTCGGAGTGGTGCAGTGGACATGGTGGCTCACATTTCTTTATGATAGAGGGAGCTACTGGTGCAGCAGACATGCTAGGCTCAAATTTCTTTGGGATGGAGGGAGTTAGTGGTGCAGCAGACATGCTGGGCCCAAATTTCTTTGGGATAGAGGGAGTTAGTGGTGCAGCGAACATGCTAGGCCCAAATTTCTTTGGGACAGAGGGAGTTAGTGGTGCAGCGGACATGCCAGGCCCCAATTTCTTTGGGATGGAGGGAGTTAGTGGTGCAGCAGACATGCTGGGCCCAAATTTCTTTGGGACAGAGGGAGTTTATAGTGGTGCAGCAGACATGCTAGGCCCACACTTCTGTGTGATAGAGGGCGTTAGTGGTGCAATGGACACGCAAGGCCCAATCTTCATCATGATAGAAGGCGTTAGTGGTACTGGTACAGACAATATGCTGGGCCCAAAGTTCATCATGATTACGATTGAGACCATGACCCTCTTGACGCAACAGCTTTTTGGGGGCTCCAGTTTCCTCCTACACTCAAGGTTGAGCCAATGTCAGGTGGCAGTTGAAAATGACAGGAGAGAGATACAGGAGAGGTGATATGAGAGGCAAATGGACAAGGAGCACGAACTTTGAAGAAATAAACCGTTTTCAGTATGAATCAGCTGAGCCTGCATGACAATGACTGAAATCAGATTCGCAGCGTAACCCAAGGATGCCATTATCTCATCATGTCGCTTACCGATATCACACGACGCCCCCTGGTGTGCCACATGATAACCCGATACAACCTTACCATCTAATCAACTACCGTTTGATTGCTTCGATCGACGATGATTGGATATCAATCATCTTCATCAACAGGCTTCAGCTGCCCTGAAACGCAATCGCAGCATGATTGCTTACAATATGATATTGGCCGTTTTTTCTCGATATTCTGCGTTGGTCGGAGATCATTCGTGATAGAACACATGCATTCAACGTTTTTTATCATTCCGTATGACTCGATCAGCAATTCCACCTGGATTGCCAGATTAAACTGCGATGGTGGACAGCACTTTTTTGCTGGTGGTTTTCAACAGAATACATGAAAAGATTGGCTGGACATTTTGATGATGTAATCACAGGAGTGCAGTCAATCTGAAAATTGTTATGATTGGTCAGTATCTAAGTGAGTTTTCAACCAATGAGAAGATCAGAATTTCATCAGCCAATCAAGATTCGAAGTGCATTGGGCACTCCTCTCAGTGCTATGATTGGTTGATACAGGCTGGTCTATTCAGCCAATGGGAAGATCAGAATTTCATCAGCCAATCAAAGTGCATTGGGCACTCCTCTCAGTGCTATGATTGGTTGATATACATGTAGGTGATCACATTCAGCCAATAGGAAGATCAGAATTTCATCAGCCAATGAAAATGCATTGAGCACTCCTGTCAGTGCTATGATTGGTTGATATAGGCGATCATATTCAGCCAATGAGAAGATCAGAGTTTCATCAGCCAATTAAAATTCTATGGACACTTTTGTTGCCAGTCCATGGTAATGTAGCCATTACAGAAGCCACAGTGTTCAAACCAATATAACTTCAAATTCATATTCAGCAGCTCCGGCAAGATTCCAAACCGAAAGAACATGCCCCAGTGATATTTACATACATAGTTTCCTTCAGTCAGTGATGATAGGTTGTCCAAACTGCGAAGTGCTAAGCCTCAAAGATGATTCATAGGTACAGCATCCCTGCCACTGCGGTATCTTGCTAGTAACGAGAGAAATGGGGCTTCTGACTTGAGAGAGTCTTCGATGTTCTTGATGGATGTTCAGGGCCCTTTCGAGATTATTCCGTTCTGTTGTGTCGGTGCAACTACTTGAACTGTCATTCACCCTGTTCACCATTGGGAGATCAAATTTTTTGATGAACAGAAACATCAAGTAAGGCCACACCAATTTCTTTTCTTGCATAGCGGGCCCGCCGATAATTCACCCCGAAAAAGTGGAAAGTTTTTAAAATTCCCGCCGAAAACGAAGTCTTTCCAAAGCATGTTTTAATATTAAAATTCCCGCCGAAAAGATTCGTGAATATTTTCTGTTTTATTTTCAAAGTATGCGCCGAAAATATTATCTAGTGTTTTTGTTTTTAAAATACAGTCTGGCATTTTTTTGTCACTTTAAAAACTGTGTTTTCGTAGCATTTCTTCGAGAAGTTTGACGTAAAGTTGTTGAAATCGAGCAACCTGACAGGGTGCGAATTTCACGACGGCATTTCGCCGTCGTGCTCCGCGCAACTGCCGTGATGCCCTATCGATTTCAAGACGTATGAAGGCAATACTTTGTCGTGCCCTTTCCCCCAGGTGCCTTGGTGCCCTTTTGACTAAACTTACATTAAATTCTTCTTAGTAATCTCCGAGATCGGCGGAGATAACTGGGGTGGAAGGACGTACTTGTCTCCAAGGCACTGGCGGGTTACCGACGATCCCGACTTGAGGATAGGTTTCACCTCTAGGGGCCTACAGTGTCCTGAACTTTTGGTTTTATTTCTCTGGGATGAAAAGAAATCGCCTCAAAAACTGTTTGGTTGGATTCCTGATGAAATTTCCTTTCCAATGACATAACGCTTGCCCGTCTAGGTCATTTTTATGATATATTTACTTGTTTTGTCTGAATAGGCTACAACCGACAGTGGCCCCCAGAGTTGGCTTCCCGCCAAGTGTGTACCTACGATGTTTCTGGTCAGCCAGTCTGACCTAATGAGCAGAAATAAGCTATGATGGACACTATGAGAGGCTGAAATTGGGTCTTTTGTTCAGTATGCTGTTGATTTAATTGCAAGCGTTACTTAGATTAATCATTTTGGGGCCAAGTTATCAAGTTTGTTTGACTCAGTTGGAAATCGCAGAAGCCAATCAGAAAATACCTTGCTTTAATATGGTGTAATAGGCGGGAAATTTGAATTCACTTGTGGAGTCTAATGAATGAGAGGCCTTTCACAGCAGGTAATGTGTAGAGATGCAGTCAGTCCTGTTTCTGTGATGGAAATGTTGGACACCGAATACATTAGGCCTAGACTTGTCATCCATCCAGAGTATTAATGTAATTCATTATTGCGATTTATACGTGTAGTAGTATCGGAATTAAATAAATTTAACTCTGTAGTGTTACTTTATTCCTGATATGCCTACCAAAAAGCCCTATTGAATTTTCCTTCTTTCATGTCTTTAAAACCATCTCACAGTTCAATTTGTCTTTTTCCTTAAAATTTTATTTTTATTTTCACCACCTACAATTTGTTCTCGACACGACTGTGAAAATTTAAAAAATTGTCAATTGGATGGACTTTTATTTTTATTTTTATTCCTCCCTCCTACATTCCATTTCTGGCAGACCTGCCCGCTATGCAAGAAAAGAAATTGGCGTGGCCTAACTGAAGACCTGCAAACGTGTGCCGAATAATAGCTGCTGCTAGAGTTCTTTAGAAAGGTTACCGAAGGGACTAAAGCCTAGCGTACATCGGCCTGGCGACTGGAAGCAACTACCGGCAATGGCGTTTCCGGGAATGGTTGGCGACTACCTGGAACCAGCAGCAACTGATCAGATGCTCAAACAGGCTGATGTATGCACACCGGCAATGCTATTGCTGACCACTGCCACAGGTTCCAGCCAGTAGCTCATGTTCTACTCGTTGCCAAAGGTTGCTTCTAGTCGTCTTCAGTCGCTTCCGATGTACGCGCGCTGGCAATGAATTTCCTCGTTTGTGGAGCACACCTGGTCACGTGAATGTTTATCACATGACTCCCGAGTGGTTCGATCGCAAGATGTCAACAATTTCCGTGTAGCATTCAGTACCATTGCCTGTCCACATTAAAGACTGGATTGTGCCACTTGTTGCCGCAATGACCTGTCATAACTGATGTGTGCGGTACGTGTACATCGATAGCGACTGTTGCGTTCAGTTGCTTCCAGTCGCAAGGTCGATGTACGCTAGGCTTAAGGGTAGAAGAACACAGATGGCTGACTGTTACATACAGCAATCCTTGCCCTGATGTTTCAAGGAGGCCTGGCTGTTTTCAGGAACTGGCAGAAAAGTTCACAGAAAAGCAGGCCCAACTGACACTTGCCCGGACTCTTTTGGGGGTGGGGGAGGGGTGGTAGTGGCACCAAAGACTTCTGATCTACCACCTGGTGGACACTCAAGAAATGATCATTCTCAATGGCCTTATAGTTCGGCGACAGACAACACAGAATCCCATAACACATAAGGGGGAATATGAGAAGCTCATCAGGTTTGACCAAAGGGATTCATTTCTCAGCCCACAGGACGGCGGTGACAATACACATCAACCTGTAACAAGATGCCCATTTTGTTGCAGATTTAGAGAAAGTAGAAAGAATCCCTGCATCCATGAATCCCTACCGCTGTCAGCCTACCTGGCGTCGTCGTGGCAACCTGCACAAACAGACAACAAAATCCCGATACCATGCGGAGCCGTGAGCAAACCTTATTATTGGTGGATAATCGCTGCAGCCATTTGTGGATACAGCACGCGCGGGATCTCGATCGCCACAGGTAATACGACAACCTCCTCATAAGCTGTGGAAATCAAATCAATGTTGAGGAGTCACAATGAGAAATTTTAAGGGGAGTTCCAACCCCTAAGGAACGTGAGTCACCCTCACCATGTCGTGCCAGCGGTGTCTCTTTTCTTCTACTTGTTGATGAACTTTAACTCACTGAGCGTCGAGCAGACGATGAGGTGACATGAGCAGACGATCAACTTTCTCATCAGAGATGGAAAAATATTTGAAGAAAGGTTCTTAGAGCTTGCTCTCAATGTCATTAGACTAGCGTACATCGCACTTGTGACTGGATACAACTTGTCACCACCAAGCTAATACCCCGTCACACTAGAGGCAGAATGAGCAGGAATGCCATTGGAATGACAATTCGTAGTTCATTCCTGGACATTTGAAGAACATTCTAAAACTTCTGACTGGATTCTGACTGCATTCCTAATGTTCCGGCCCATTCCTGTGGTCTGTCAGAATGTCTTGGACATGTTCGAAATTATCGAGGTGCATTCCAAGTGTCCTTCAAAGCTCTCCCGAATCCGGCTCGAATTTTGCAAACTTTCTCATTCCGGCTGGTTCTGCTTGATTCCTGCTGATTCGAACTAAGTGTGACGGTGGTATTACAGGCAACTGGGAGGAACTAGCTGAAACTGGAGGCAATTGATCAGTAGCCACAAACAGTCGATTCACTGGGACTCACTGGAACTGAGAAATCGCCAGTCGCCGTGAGTTGCACATGTTCAACTTTCCAGCGACTAGTTGTATCCAGTTTCATTCAGTCGCAGTGATGTACATGTACGCCGGCTTGCGACTAATCAGCGCCAATTTTCTGAACAAAATCAAGTCTCATCGAGTCTCAATGCCCCGGATGCTACCTCCGTTGCTGCCAATCAGTGGGGCGATATACACGGTCAGGACACAACGACTGATTGGATGCTCCTAGTTTTTCAGAGTTGCTGAATTTCCACTCTGCTCTACAACAACCGTTAAGTGTTGACGGAACGACTGGCTTTGCATGATATTCTAGGCAGATCATGCAAGTCATAACGAGCAGCCCTTCATTTTCTATGGGCTGCAGCATTTCCATGCTAACGCTAACCAATGCAATACCGTAAATCGAATTCCTAGCACCCGACTTGATGAGGCTATTGTTGAACCTGACATGTTAATTCTGCAATTTTTACGTCTTATCCGGTTGGTGACAAAGGATCATGGGAAGGGTGACCAATGGTTGCGCACTCTTGGCAATGATAGACAATGAGCGTATTTATTAGGTCCAATTTATAAAGGAAATGTCAGAAATACTGCTGCACAATTTAGTACGGTTGAAAACATGCTCCAAAAATGATTTTAGGAATCAGATCTAACCCTAAATTGCACAGTAGTTTGAAATATTGTCACAGAAGATTTCCTTTTGAAATCTGACTTGGAACAAGATAAACAGAGAGTGTAAACAAATACGTAGAGAGGATATTTGAGGACTGGAGGACACGCTGATTATAGCTTTTAGAGGGAGTGCAATGGAATCATGGAGATACGGAGAATGATAGAGGGCATAAATGGAAGATTTCTCATGTCCGAGGCGATGCTCCTCCATGTGAGAGATTTCTAGTGCGAGTCCGCTCTTGATGGGCAACTCAAGTCAGCTCTCAATGGGCAACTCAAGGCGGCTCTCAATGGGCAACTCAAGTTGGTTCTCTATGGGCAACTCAAGTTGGTTCTCTATGAGCAACTCAGGGCGGCTCTCAATGGGCAACTCAAGTCAGCTCTCAATGGGCAACTCAAGGCGGCTCTCAATGGGCAACTCAAGTTGGCTCTCTATGGGCAACTCAGGTCAGCTCCCAATGGGCAACTCATCTCATCTCTCCATAGGCAACTCAAGTTGTCTCTCCATGGGCAACTTAAGTTGGCTCTCCATGGGAAATTCAAGTTGGCTCTCAATGGGCAACTCAAGCATAGGAAACTGTGGGCAGTCATTTGTGTTATATTGTCTTGGTATAAGTTGAAATAAAAGCAGCGATGATGAACTTGCCCATTGAGAGCCAACTCACACGAGAAAATGCACGTGGAGGAGTGCCCTTTAGCCAGTAAAGTTAGGGATCAATGTCGTCTTGGACA
Source organism: Notospermus geniculatus (assembly GCA_002633025.1). Classification (NCBI taxonomy): domain Eukaryota; kingdom Metazoa; phylum Nemertea; class Pilidiophora; order Heteronemertea; family Lineidae; genus Notospermus; species Notospermus geniculatus. The sequence goes on along the minus strand of NMRB01000744.1, from coordinate 77,272 downwards.
AACGGCAAACTGGACGTTATAAGATAAATGTGGCACTAATTGCTGTGTGGTTGATTGTATGGCCTCTCGAGGATGAGATAAGTCACTGGGCGATTCCTCATCCAAGATCTGATGCCATGATTCCCTGGTCTTTGATACCAGCCGGGGCTACTGGACATGGCATCCCTTATTAAAGACTGATTTATGTCCAGCATTAGTGCCCGTGGGTTTATTTATTAGTCATTTTGATGCCATTACGCTTGATTAGGCTGGAGTTGAAATGTACTTATAATAAGAGTGGAATCTCCCTTTTCAGACACTGCTCTGTCAAAGCCACCAAAGTTCACTCCTCAACGACTGCCAACTGCGGCCGACACCCGAAAACCACAAATAGCAACCGCACCCTTGGGTGGTGTCCACTGTCCACTGAGTATTAAACACTAGCCTAGTTCATACTTCGACGCACGACCATCAGCATCGGACGCACGATCAAAATTTGGAGGCCAATTTCACAGAGTTTTCATGGTACCAAATAGTTTGTGAACTGGCCTCGGAACGGATCGAACCGACTCCGAGTAAAACCTAGTGTTTGTGACACACCCTACTGGCAGAGGTGTCCACAACAGGGAGGTTCCAAGTTTCTTACTTGATCAACTTGATATGAGGGCTGAATTCCTGGAGCAAGTTTTATTACGTTAGTATCAGACAACAATCTGCCACCTCCACTAAAACGCGTAGGAACAGCAGAAGTCTCTCCAGAGATCTAAAATCTCGTAAGTTGCAGCGATACCGCCCGACAATCACAGCATTCATGGAAGCGAAAAACAACCCTCGGGGGCACTTTTTATCGTGATTACTTTTCGATCCAAATTTAGCTCCACTCTGGAATTTCATTATCAACAGCAATACGGCAAGTAAGAATCTGATTAGAAAACTGTTTCGAAAATGTGCATTACCGTAAACTCGATCAGCGGTTTCAACGGAGCTGAACCGTTCATTACTTCGTTCGCTGGGTTTTTTCTTGAGACGTTCGGAGTTTCTACCTTTTGTGTCTCACTTGATTGTGGTGAACTAGTGGCTCAGTGATCTCATCTTAAAGCGATGTAGTCGCGAGAGTTGAAAATGAAATCTCGTTCAGCTATCGCGACCCGCGATAGCTCCCCAATTTCATTCATTGCTCGCGGGATTCTTGAAACTGATCTCAGTGTGATTTCCAGCATCTTTGAATCATCAAATTACGGGTTCGCCGACGTTTTATATACACTAAAACGTTCAAGAAAAATCTTTTATTAATATTATTTCAATGAATTTGGGCGAAATAAATGTTTATCGCCGGGAAAATTTCAAAATCTCACGGGGATTCCCCATGGGATTTCCCCGAGGAACTATCGATGTGCAGTAACTGCAGGGCTCGCGTACATCGCTTTAAACTGAGAATTGCAGCTATAAATGCTGGAGGAAACAAGAGCCAATGTACTCTCAGAGAGGTTCACCTCTCCATCAAATAATTTTGAGCTTATTCATACTTTTGATAAGCTTGGTTCATACTTTTGTGGTGGCGTCTTTCACTGGCACGATTTCACGTCACGACAGCGTCATGCATAACATCATGAGTCCGTGGCGTGAAAAGTGAATCTGCGCCGTATAGTGATTCAGGGGATTGTGTTGCGTGCATGTGCTCGATGTTCCGTTGCGATTACCATGACAACTGTTTATAAACATTTATGACAAATCCTCCCCACCCTCGTATTCACCTCAAATTCCGCACACAAGTGCCAAAAGAACATCACTTAAACAGCATTTAAAAACGGCAATCAAAAATATCAAACATCAAACATCAAACCCAAAAGCCCGCCAGCCGCAATTAAAAACACTGTCCTTGTACAAGAGCTTTGAAACGAGTTGGTAAATTTTGTTTACATAGCTAAAAGCCAGGCAGTCTGTGGTGATATCTGTAATTTTTATAGATTATCACTGTTATATTATTGCCTCTGGCATGAGAGTTATGAAGGACACACTAGTTAGAGTACTTGTTTGACTTTAACCCATTTATGGCCAGTTATATTGTCCTCGATGGTAACTTTCAAAGGCATGGACACACTGAGCAACAAGAGGCCCATGGGCCTTGCGCTCAGCTGACTCTGTAATAGTTGTTTCAAGTGGTATCTATAGTGGGCAATTGTTTCCAAGGTGGAGAGGACATTGTGTGTAAACTTGTTGTTTATTGAAAACGGGGATTACAAGCGAATGATGTTTCATATCAGGTAATTTGTTAAACAGAATTAACACTGGAAATGTGCAACACTCCGAGNAACACTCCACCAAATTTCAGGGCCCTGGGCCTTGCGGTTGCGAAACGTGCCAGTTTACAGACTACAGACACACACACACACACACACACACACAGACGGACGCCACTCAGTATACATATGACTAGCTCCGCTGACCTTTGGTCAGCTGAGCTAAAAAAGCCAGCAGTGCAGTGCTGGTATCATTGGCCCCACAGCCAATACTTGTACGTGTGTCGTGACATCGACCCGCAAAGGTGTGAACAGCGCCACCACATGTTCGCCGCAGTATCTGGTGGTACTTGATGCTAAGCTACCTGTTGACGGTATGGTCAGTCACATGCTCTTAGCAGACGCTAAAAATAAATCACGATCTGTGCATGCCTGGCCGGTGATTACAACATGGCGATCAGTCAGAAGCAAGACAGAACTTTTCTACAGAAGTTGGCGAAAATTTCAACGAAATCGATGGTGGTGATGTCAATATGCAGGAGGAAACCAGAACCTCCACAGAGAGAGACACCTGTACATTCAAAGTGAGCACCCTTTCTTGTCACATGATGAAGAAAGGTTGGGTTTGGGAATTGAATTTTCAACCCAAGTTGATAGGCACTTGGATAACCATAACCAATAATATTGCCCTGAGTTTTTTGACAGCCCTGCTCTTATCTGAATGGCCTGAAAAATGTTGCCCTTAGAACTTTAACAAGTTATCTTTCATGTCTACCTCTGAACTTCACTTTGATGAAAGCTATCAAATGTATAAAGCTTACATGTTGCCTGGAAAATCATTTATGGGTTGTTTTATGTCAAGTTTATGAATGACATATTATCTAATTGCTTAGCTCCCTCAGGGAAATATAGGGTTAAAATCGTAAAAAATATGAACTTCACTCAGCATGCACGTGGCCAATAAACAACGGAGACTTTGATGTGATGGCTGGAGGTCTTCTCAGACCACACCCAAAGATATCAAGTCAGGCAACTTTGAAGTTCTAAGCATTCATCGAATCAAAGCCTTGTAACTTGTACTATCCTTCCCTTTTCATTTGCAACTTGTACTATCCTTCCCTTTTCATTTGCAACTTGTACTATCCTTCCCTTTTCATTTGCAACTTGTACTATTCTTCCCTTTTCATCTGCAACTTGTACTATTCTTCCCTTTTCATTTGCAACTTGTACTATTCTTCCTTTTTCATTTGCAACTTGTACTATCCCTCCCTTTTCATTTGCAACTTGTACTATCCTTCCCTTTTTCATCTGCAACTTGTACTATCCTTCCCTTTTCATCTGCAACTTTTACAACTTCCCTTTTCATTTGCAACTTGTACTATCCTTCCCTTTTCATTTGCAACTTGTACTATCCTTCCCTTTTCATGGTACAAAAGTAAACTGGCCTCGAGCCGGATTGAACTGACTCCGTGTAAAATGGGCGGACGAGTTCATGACATGTAGCATTTGGACATGACTTCTGTCCGAGCGGATCAATGAACTTTCAGACGTGTCTCTTGAGGAGGGATCAATGTCAAACAAATTATTGACTCAAAGAATATTCTTGATTCTATTTATGACGGTCGTAACAAAGGTCTTTTTTCAGAATATTGAACTGAAAGCTGAAGGTCAAATATGACCTCTGCCGGGAGGACATCTCTCTAGTAAAGACATCAAGCATCTGTCCCTCTTTTCAGAGGGGTCATGGAGGGGAAGCAATAACCCATGCAGGCATGGATCGAGAGGGGCACACCGGGCATGCGCCTCCCCTTTTGGCCAACAAATCTGTAAAATCGACCATGAAATTCTGGAATTGGGCGCAAACAATGATCCCAGCACAGGGTGCCCCGTCTTTTCCCAAATCCTGGATCCGCCCCTGCCGTGCACGATGAGCGGGGATGACGGGGAATTGAATCCGCGACCTCAGCATATGGGACAAGCGTCGATGTTTCCACTCTGCCAGTCTGACAGCACCTCTCAAACTCGTGGGGAACAGTACCCAGGAACTGAACCTCAGACCACGAGAACAAGGAAATTGCCGGTGAACGCATTTGAAATGAGCCACCCAGAGATCCCAGGTGAAGCCCTCGAGGCAGCGATAAAGTTATCACAGACAGTTATTTTTTCAAAAAATCTGAAATCGTCTGCCACGTGCGACCACCAGCATCACTGCCAGAAGACGCATTTTACTGCAAGGAACAATCAACAAAAGGATGCCAAAGCCACATTGTATTGAATTCAGAAAGTGCCTACGAGGCTACGTCCTTCGACGTTTAGAGTGCAGTGGAAAATGTATTATGCTCTATCTCATGGGCGTCCCCAGGTTTTCTAAAGGGTCGGATTTCTTGAAGGTGGGACGTAGCGCCGCCAGGAAAATGCGCCGAGGGGGGTCTGGGGCATCCGCCAGGAAAATGTGGAAATCTAGATGCTCTGAGGCATTTTCCGGTGACATTTTTTTCCTAAATTCCTTTGAATGTGAGGGCACTGTTGTCAAAGGGGGGGGGGTCCATCGCACCCCCCTCCTGGAGACGCCCATGTGTCTGAATACATGGAGCTCTGTCTGCAGTTTTTTCAATGTACGCTGAAAACTAGGGCTAGATTCTTTGAAGTACATACAGTCAATGTCGCATAAAATGGCCTTGCATATACCAGACAATCGCCTAACGTACTGAAACTGGAAGGCCCGGCCCCGTTTTACAATGCATTGACCATGCATATAACAACCTTTGCATATAACGGACAAAAATTGCAGGTCCCAATCAGTACGTTATAGGTGACGTTGACGTACTGCAGGCAAGCATTTTGGGGACCTCTCCCTGCACTCTCCTAACACTTTGAAAATATCGTAAAATTCAATACAGAGGGGCTTTAAAAATGGGAGCTCGGCTCAGTTGCCTTTTATAAAATCTGACATTCCAAGAACTATAAAACTCAAAATACAGGGTTCCTCCCCCAGACAGCTGTAAAATTTCATGGACCTTTTGAGGACTTTCATGGTATCAAATATGTAAAATTTAATGACTTAACACAGAAGCCGGGCCATGTGTACCGGCGTCCGGGTCCGACTTTTACTCTTTCGTGACGGAAAGAAATTAACGAGACAATGTCAAAAACACCGAAAATTAATTTTTCAAGACTGAACATTTTATTTTTTAAGGACTTTTGTGGACTTTATAGGATTTTTTCAATATTTATGGACTTTCAAGGCCTTAAATTTAAGCATTTTATATTCTTGGACTTTCATGGTTTCAAAGGACCTGGAGGAACCCTGAAATACAGATGATACCCTCGGGTTAAATAGACGATTGATGGTTTATAGCATAATTGACCGGGACTCACAGCACCAATTAATCAACTCAGCAATTCACAAAAGAATAAAGATGTCATGGAGCGTTTTTAAGCGACACATCTAAATATATTTTAGGAGACACTAGCACGGTTTTATGCCACAATTATTTGACTGTTATACGAAATTTGCCGCATTGTCAGGAAGGTGTGACCAAACGTTTGGATCTGACACAATATGGAGGGGATTTATGACCCACCCCGAGCCCGAAGCCACGAGTTTACGGGGCAGTTCACAGCTTGGGTCAGAAGGAGAAACATTTAGTACAAGATGGAATAAATGCCTTTTGTTGTATTTTGTTGAAATTGATGATAGTGTACAATGAATGTGACGATATTTGAATGCGTACGTAGGTCAGTAACACCTACCATTTGCAAAACTAGGCAATACCCGTTCAGTCGGGGAACAGAAGGTCTGAAGCATGTCATGCGAGACGCGTCACGTCATTAGGAGTGCTTAAGGACGTAATGACGTCATTTCGTCACATGATGTTGCCAATAGAGACTTTCGGCACCGTCAAATTTCCCTTCCGTATGACGTATCCCTATGGATTTTGACGTGACGTCATCAGTTTGTGACGTCTCGGCGAAGCGTGATACGTCATACGGACACGGAATCACGCATGAATCCTATTTCATACGGGGGGCTGTACGTATGGTTTCGATCAAATTAAACTTGCATTTTCAGATAGATTGATAGTTGTATTGTCTTTTCATCTGTATATAGTGGTTCGTAAAGTATTTTAGATTGCATTAAATAAACTTCGTCCCGCAATTATAATTTTGATGAGAGATTTGGAGGTGTTTTTAATTGCTGCGAAATTCGTCGTCTGTAGGCCTAAAGCCGGCCGCACACGAGTGCAATTTTGTCTCCGACGTTGCCTCCATAGGAGTTTTCTGTCTCAGCATCCTGTCACCGCACACGGTGCGTCAGCCGCCGCACACGATTGCAAATTTGCCTCCTGTAGATGCGGCGTAACGTCATTTCAAACATGTTGATCTGCGTTGGCGGCAAAAAAATCCGTCTCTGCCTCTGCCTCCGACCACCGCACACGATGACATTTGCACGTAGGAGGCAAAAATCTCCATAGTTGGAGGCAAAATTGCACTCGTGTGCGGCCCGCTTTATTACCAATCCAAAGTCCTGATTTGCCCCGACCCAAAATTTTAACTACCCTAGGGCTAGGCCCGGTTATAGCAAGGCCTAGGCTATAGGCCTAGGCCCAGCTAGGCTAGGCCTCCAATGCCTCCCAGCAGTAGGCCTAGGCATAGCTGGGCCTACCAAGATGAAGTTACCATAGGTCTCCAAGATGAAGTCACCATAGGCCTACCACCTAACTAGGCCTAGGCCAATTCATTTGATTTTCTTGTTTGTAGCCTAGGCATAGGGTGGCCTAAGGCCTAAGACCTAGGCTAATTCATTTTTGTTTCATGTTTTGTCTAGGGTACCGGTAGGCCTAGGCTATGCCTGGCTGCCTAGTTTGGGTTTGGTAATGATTTTACTTGCATTGCAATTTTGCAGATCATCATTCTCATACGGAGGGAGACGCTCGATCGATCGGCTCTGCCGAAAGTAAATTTGATACGCGCCTAACGTATCCGTGTCCGTATCATCGATACGTCATTTTCATACGGATACGTCATACGTCATGGCGTTGCCGAAAGTCTCTAATGTCACGGATGACATGACGGAAATCTCGGTGACGTCATGACGTCAAAAGGCGTAAACAACATGGTTATTTTCATCAAGAATATGGGTAATATATTCTTGTTTTCGTTAAAACCTTGATATTTCGAAAACTATACGTCACGGGTTCGAATCAGGCCGGGCCATATGGGTTTAATCATCCCTGGCTCTTCAGTCCGTCGCATGGGACAGTAAGTCATGGCGCCTTGTACCTTGTGCCTTGCAAGGGCAAGTAAAAGACACCATCCAAATGAGGAATATGAATGACATAGAAATCGAGTTTCTAAGGTGAAAGACATTGCTTCCTACCAGAATCGAACCCACGGACCCTCGCCAAATGGGCAACATAGCTTGACTCAGGTGGCCTCTTCCGTACTTACCAGGGCCAATGCTACGAATTCCGCCCTGACGGAAGAATCTAATACAAATACAAATACAGCAAAACCCACAGTCATAAAGTCTGCATGTCATTTCGTCTCCATCTAAACTCATCATGACTTTGAATGTCAATGCTGTTCCTCCAGTGTTGAAACACGGAACATCTTTCACCGTTTGACACATCCCTCGCAGCGAGATCAAGTCAATTTCTGAACGACAAAGTAATCAATTCGTGCGCAAACAAAAGTCAGCCGTTGTTGCTCATCAATCATTCATGTCTCGATTGGTACGGCTGAATTTCTGGTTTTTCGTTGTGGCAGGGAAGCAGTTCGTGGCACTTGGCAGATGAGAAGACGGAACC
>NMRB01000744.1:35997-49281 GCA_002633025.1 Notospermus geniculatus | reverse complement strand
ATTTATGTGGATAGCAGTGAAACGAGCAGGACGACCTATCAATTTTTTTTTACATTTGAAATCTACGACATTTCTGCTAGTTTCATGTGGATTTTCGCTAAAATCTGGTGTCTAGTTTAAGAAATATTTTCACCCAAACATAGCTTTCATCACCCACGTGTACAGCTCTGGTCTGTTGACAGATCTCCAAGGCAACCTACTGATCCTGCCTTTACTCGGAGCTGGATACCTGTCATCCTTCAAGTTTGTCTCCTCCATTAAGATGAAGTTTCGTGCTTTCCAATGATATATAACACTAAGGAGTTCATCTCGAAGAATATTGATTTTTGTCTGTGTGAATGTTGGTGTGACGCAGCAAGTGTTCACCAAAAGGCCCATTGAGACGATCCGGGCTAACTGTGTACTGCTACCTGATAAACTCAATGCACTGCTAACAGAGCTAGCCGTACGTCAGTAGGTAACCCTCGGTGCGCTTTTCCAGGTAAACTTTTCAAAATGTTCATATGCAGCCAAAAATTGTAAATTCAAGATAATTTAGATAAAAATCACTCGAATACAGGGATGTATATGGTCAATATTGTCATCGTGTGTATTCAACACTTTTCAAGTTACATCGCATACTTTGAATTTACAATGGCTTCAGTTTGTACCTCGTCTCCAGGAAGACACTAGAGGGAGGGCAATGCGGAAGAGGTGGAGACGGTGCCGTGGCATGAAGTTATAAAACATGTAAAAAAAATCTAGGCCCAGGCCACCACAACTTTTTCGCTAACATGTCAAATAATTTGATGTCTGGGCCTAATCCTTCTTTGTTGATGATGATACGTTCAGTTTTATGACTTTTTTCAACTCTTAGAGTACAGACGATGGATAGATATAGCGTTTCGGCAGAAAGATATCTATGTAAATGCATAATTTTGTAGTTTGGTTTCTGTTGTCATGGACGCTAAATCGAGTCCTGTGCATCATGCATGCATGCATGCATGCATGTGCATCTCTGTGCATTGCTGTGCATGTGGCTGTCTGTCTGTCATGTCTGTGCCTCTCTGAACTAGGCCTAGGCCTGCTCTGCTGTCATGTCATGACCATGATGACTCTGCTACTCTGCTTTGACTGGCTGTCATGCCTGTGTACTGTGTAGCCTATGCTATGGATTTGGTGTAGGCCTACCGGTACTTGATTTCATGTGATTTCGGCCCACGGTGATTTCGGCCCGGTGATTTAGGCCCGACCATATTTCACCATTAGGCATAATAGGGGGCCTACTTATTATAGATATAGCGTTTCGGCAGAAAGATATCTATGTAAATGCATAATTTTGTAGTTTGGTTTCTGTTGTCATGGACGCTAAATCGAGTCCTGTGCATCATGCATGCATGCATGCATGTGCATCTCTGTGCATTGCTGTGCATGTGGCTGTCTGTCTGTCATGTCTGTGCCTCTCTGAACTAGGCCTAGGCCTGCTCTGCTGTCATGTCATGACCATGATGACTCTGCTACTCTGTCTCTGCTTTGACTGGCTGTCATGCCTGTGTAGGCCTACTGTGTAGCCTATGCTATGGATTTGGTGTAGGCCTACCGGTACTTGATTTCATGTGATTTCGGCCCACGGTGATTTCGGCCCGGTGATTTAGGCCCGACCATATTTCACCATTAGGCATAATAGGGGGCCTACTTATGCCCAGGCCTTTGAAAAAAATAAACAATTCTGACTGTCTCATCATAAAAATGTAGTTTATTCTTATTCAGACAAGTTACGCATCGCTCATCATGGCAAAAATGTATGATCGAGTGACCAGTTTTCGGGGTAGAACAGTTTTCGTGGTACTCCCGTTTTTTCCCGTTTATTCACGCGCGCGCCCGCGAGATGTAAACATTTCCCGCAGATCGGGGACCGTATCATTTGTCGCATACATTTACTTCGAGATGGGCCGAAAAAAGTGAGGTATTCACAAAAAACACGAACATTTTCGTAATTTAGCCATATAGCATCAAGAAAACCCGTTTTCCATGAAGAAATATGCATGCATTCCTTAGANCATACATGCCATAGCAGGATTTCCATCCATTGTTTTTGTGTGCCATGGTATGCATGGAGGAGTAGGCCTAAACGTCGTCACTTCCATCGCCCCCCCCCCCCCATCGGGGATTCTAAACTTTAGCCATGATATAGGCCTACCGTACATCAACAGACAAAGCTAGGCTAGGCCCGCCTACCGTATGACATGACAAGCTGTAGGCCTATTGTAAAAGATTATCGATCATTAGGCCCTACCAGTACTCAGTACTATGACATCTGTGCACCACCTCAGCAGTGACCATCATCATGGTGATCCTTACGAAACACTCTGTTTCATGGTTTTGCAGCTCAACATCATGTCCTAGTCTACCTTGAAGATGCCGTCAGCCAGCTGCTTGAGCACAAGGATGACAACCCTAAAGTCAATGTAACAAAGTTCTTCAGTGATTAGTGAGTAGGCTATACAGGATAAAAAGACCTTCATTTGTAATAACTCAAAGTTCACATTCTTTAGCCCTTTATTAGGACCCATAACGCCCCAACCTGCCCCTCTTGCCATACATACATACGGTACCCGTAACCCATAACACCCCAATCTGCCCGACGGACCATTACTTACATAGCCTGCCATCTGGCCGAAAAGTTGTACAGTAATCTTCAACTGAAGGTATATTTGTCATGTGAAAAAATGTGGGTTACAGATTAAACTTTTTTATCCGCAGGTCCTATGGGAGTTAATGTAATGTTGCAGTACTGTAAGAAAATAAAATCAAAGTAGTTGATTTGTACATTTGTCTTGCAGTTTCACAAGTGTCCGTGAAGGAAACCATACTCTCTACAGGGAGTACAACTTCGTCCGGTTTACCCCTCACAACAGGGCATCATTTGTCCGTACAATCTGGAAATGTTTTAGGCATATAGGAAAGAAAGGGGGTATGTTATGAAGGTTTACATTTTGTGTTAAAAACAGGGGCGGATCCAGGATTTGGGAAAAGAGGGGGGTGCCCTGTGCTAGGAACATTGAAATTTGCGCCCAATTCCAGAATTCCGTGGTTGATTTTACAGATTTGTTGGCCAAAAGGGGAGGCACGTGCCGGGTGCGCCCCCTCTGGATCCGTGCCTGAAAAATGGAGTAGCATACAGGCTTACAACATAATATGCTTTACATTACGGTTACCAACACCAGCCACTAGCCTGCTCTTTCAAGTGATCAAATTAACCTTGGCGAGTAAATTGCTTTAGCTGTACTTCAGGATCCTGTGTGCATAGGCCTACCTGCAACTTTTTCGTCAACTACTCTGATGGTAATATTGTAAATCCTATTTCAGATTTGCTGACAATCAGGGAATATCATTCACTGATCTGCCTTCTTTGCTATGATTTTCCTTATGATGTGGTACAAAAAACTGCCAGGTATGCTGCGAGATCAATTTAGGTTTCCTCAAACACAATTTGCAAATCTGTGAAGAGGGAGTTCAGAATAGAACTTTCCTTTGTTGAGAGGTGTCTATACTGTCAAGATTACTGTGATGACTTCATGCTTGTTTTCCAGAATCATTCTCATGGAGGATGCCCAGGACTGTTTGATTTCCTTTGCCGACTTCCTCTATGCATTTCAAATTCAGTTCTATTATGATGGTAAGTACACCAGTGCATCACGTTTAAAGCCAGACACTATAGACAGATGGGTTATAATCGACGAGCATAGTCTCGGTCACCCAGCCGCTGTTTCGAATCTGGGGAACCGTAGCAGTACTGTGTGGCTGGCTGCACAAGACTACACACAGCATTGGGGATTCCCAAAACCTCGATGCAGGATATAATGCTATAATATGTGGTTCTATGGTTCTATACACTACGCACGCCTGTAGATGAGGTTGCACTATATTTCGGCCGAACTGGGGAGTGAGTAGCGGTGCATAGTGTGCGGCTTTAAGGGGCGCGATTGCGGCACGCCCTTACAAAATCTGGGAGTGCTGACGATCGCGTTCCTTGCATTCTCCAAAGAACTGATAGATGATTCTCTCTGAATGAGCAGCACAGCCCCGTCAATCAACTCTGTTAGTGTTTGAAACAAGCGCTGTGATTGGACAGCTTGCCAGTCACACCTCCAGCCTTCAACCAATCAGAGCTCAGTTTACAATACACAGCATCCCTAGCAGTAATGGCCAACGAAATGCCAGATCCGAAGAAGAACAGCCTAGATAAGGTCCATGTTAAACAAGATGAATTATAGCTACAGATTTGAGGGTATACTGATGAAAATTGGTTACTCACTGCGCTGATGGAGATGGCTCCTACTTGAAGTCTTAATTCGTATCCCAGTTCATGCATCTTCGATAATCGAAGGCCGATCTGCTTTCCACTGCGTTACATCGCACATCACCCTTCGAGAAATAGACCAGTCAGCGGCGTATCTTGGCACCATGCCAACTTTTTTTTTTTTTTTTTTTTTTATTCCACCATGCAGAAAGCTGACCATGCCAACTTTACCGGTCGACCAATCATATGACACTTTATATCGGGTCTTGGGCTACAACTGTTTGTACCACGATTCAAATTTTACAACACCAATTCTGATTGGCCTCTTCTTCTCGAGGCGGCAGATACGCCGTGGACCGGTCACTTTCTCGAAGGGTGATGTGCGGTGTAACGTAGTGGTGAGCAGATCGGCCTTCGATCATCGAAGATGAGTTCATGAGTCTCTGGGTGTATTTGAAAGATTTACCTTTTTTTCAGAATTTCTATCCAAATGTTCAGATGTGTACAAAGCCTTGGCGTCCTCAACTGGACGAGACACAGTGGTTGTACCAACGTCAGAAGAACACGAGAATGTCCACACAAAAGAGGAAAAGGTGGTGGCGCCACCTATGAACTCGGATGGAGTTGATTCACAACAGTTCTTCCGGGCATTGACCCCCATTTTAGAAAAGACAGATTTCAGGTACCACATGTAGTTGTTTTTTCCAGGTTAGGTACATATATTCATCTGCAGGACTATTGGACAGTATACATGTATTAACAAATCAGAGGGAACTTAGAGGTGAAAGTGGCCTCAGCCTGACCTTCAAACCCCTTCACTCTTTTTCAGCACACCCCCTGGAAGCGCCCTGAAGGAAATACTGTCTACCGCACCAAGGGTCTCATTCTATGGCTTCCTGATGGCCCTGGCTAAGAGTGATATCATCAATGAAGACATAGGTGAGAACTTAATTTGGGGTTGGGCAAAGTTACCATTGAACTGAGATACCTGGGGCCTGTTTCATAAAGTGACTTTAAGCTAATGGTACCATTAACTTCAATGGATTTTCTATTTGGTTAAATATATCCAACATAGAGCACAAAAAAAACGACACACAAAATGATAGTAAAAGTGTCTACTAGAAAGTGCCGGCCTGAGGAAGACCCCGGTTGGGGTCGAAAATTTGCGAAATTTGGAGTTGAATGCCACAAGCTCAAATAGGGACCCTAGCCCACTGTCTCAATAAGTGTCACTATTGGTTAAAACTATTGAAATGAAACTGACATCTCGGTCCTGATCGAATTCCCACAAAAAAAGGCATCCCTTGTATAGGACCGGGTTTCCGTGTGCTGCCCTCTAACGTAGCTAGGATCCCCATTCCCTCCGTTGCACGTGTGGTTTGCCGTTTGACTGCACCATCACATTCATTGAATTTTAAGGAAAGTTGCCGCAGCGCGAGGAGATCTACGACGGAATTCTTGAAAAAGATGTAGCTGAAGTGTAAGTTGGTGTTTACTCAGGCATCTAGATGGCCTGGGGGAGCATCTTGATGGTTCAACCATTTCTACTTGCTTTAATTTTTTCTGACAGTTTCACCTTATAAGTTAGAGTAAAGTGCCTTGCCAAAGGACACACTTAGAAAACGCCCAAAACTGGGGGTCAAAAGTCAGAAATTGTTGGCTGAAGTCACTGCTGACTCGGTTGATGCAACCCTCTCCTGAGCCCTTATAGGGGTATTCATTCTACATCAGGATGCTGTACCCAGACAATACCATGCTTCATGTCTTGCCTGGCTTCATCCTATTGCATGCATCTGGTGCTCACCAGTCTATCTGGCCTGACGGCCATCTAGCCTGGTTCGAATCCATCACATTTCCCGTTTCTGAGGGGGTGAGAGCCTCAGCCAATCATCGGGGCGCGAAGGAAAATCGACGTGCCAATCAAAATCCATGTTACAAATTCGAGCGTGAAGAGCAAAGGAAGTGTCCAACGGTGATTTGTTTCGCGAGTTCTGATTTGCTCGGAGGCGGGGTCAAGTAGAGGTCAGGTTCATTAATAATTTATGCATTAACGGAAAAGATGACATGATTCGGACAAGGCTAGAGACGGAGTCGATAGCCTTGTTTGGACAAGATGATTGCATGCTGCCTTCTAGCTCGCTACTCGGTTATAGTTCATCCTTAAAGCTCTACAATTAGTTCTCATGATTTTTTGACAAATCCTTTGAAAAATATTTTGACTTGGTATTCATTCAGATGAAAGCTTCCCCACTCTTCCTACCCTTTAGGGCCGTATGCTCGGGTTGGACTTCAGTCAGACTTTTCTCAATGCTTCAAGTGTAAGGAAGTCCAACCTCAGCTATACTTTAGGCTAAAGTCCGCCCCGAGCATACAGCCCTTACTGTAACTTACTGCAGTGTCAAAGGCCATATCTCTGGCAAATATTCATGGCTTTACAGTAACTTAACCAATGAGAGTCATGATAATATAATTTTCAAAGGGTTTATTCTGTTCTGCATGTAAAAGTTCAACAGAGACCAATGAGCCGACAGAGATCTATAAGTGGTCTAGTGGCATCAAAAGTACTGCCACCTTTGAGGTCTTAGGTTCAATTACCAGACCCACTCTCTGGGGTCTTACTCTTACAAATGGTTCTGGTGAACTTTTACAAACATTAACCTAACTGTTCATGCATATTGTAGTTGTATCCCTCAACCTCACAGGACTACTGGTATAGCTATTTTGTGATATGGCCTTCGACTTGAGGCACGGGGCAGTGCTAGTCTCGCTCAACAGTTTGAACTGGGCAGCTTCCGAATCGCAGATTAGAACGCTGCAGGTGCCCACCACGCTACAAGATTCTCAGGACACCAGGGTAGCAATACCCAGGTGGTGCGAGACACTGAGAGGCTCGAAGCCACCAAAGGAACCCCAGAGCAGGCGCGGATCCAGGGGGCACACCCGGCGCAGCCCCCCCCCTTTCGGCCAACAAATCTGTAAAATTGACCGTGAAATTCTGAAATTTGGAGCAAATCATTGAAATTCACCGCAGATTTCAATGTTTTTAGCACAGTGCGCCCCCTCTTTTCCGAAATCATGGATCCGCCCCTGTAGAGACCACACAGTAATAATAATAATAATAATAATAATAATTTATTTTTAATAAAGCGATTTACATAAAGATCTCAAACCGCTGTACATACTACATTGCAGCTAATTGGTAGGATAAGATTTTTTAAAAAGATAGGTTTTAAGAGCAGCCTTAAAAGAATCAAAGACCGTGATAGACCTCAAGTTAACAGGCAGGGAATTCCAAATCGATGGTGCGTAAACACTAAAAGCCCGGTCACCATATGCCCTTGAAGGTTTCGGACGAATTGATTGGTATAAAAGTTTGACGCCATCAGCACTCCTAAGGTTCCTGACTGGCTGAGCGATGGAAATCAATTGAGTTAGATAGGACGGCGCAGAACTCGTGTGGCGGATCAGCTTAAAAATGATACACAATACTTTAAACTGGACACGAGCTTCAACTGGTAACCAGTGGAGTTCCCTAAGTGTGGGAGTCATATCAACATGACGTTCAAACCTGCGACCTACTACCAAGCGGGCAGCAGCATTTTGGATGTGCTGCAGCTTCCTTATTTGATATCCATAACATCCATATAGCAAACTATTGCAGTAGTCAGTAATCTGTAAAATGTCAGTTTCTCATGAGCAAATACATGTACACCTCAGTCCTGTGGGAGTTGTATTGTATAGAAGCTTCACCAAAAGCTACACCTCCATAAAAAGCAACATTCACACCAGACCCCAGCTGCAGGATACATCACAACTTCACTCTTTTGACACCAAGTTTAGCTTCCACTTCAGAAAGCTACATGTATGAAGCCTTTGGACCCGAGCCCTTCTCTTGTCCCCTCTTCCCCATTCTTAACATCCAAGTCCCTTATTTTCCCAGGCAAGTTGCCCAACAAGAATGACCTCCTCACAGCTCCTGATGGAGAGCTGACATCGTAAGCGTCGTGTTCCGTAACACTGGTGTTTTCACACTCACCGGCTCAAAAAACAGAAGAGGTGGATGGAGTCAGCGTGCTGTGGATGACCAAAAGTTGCCCTTTGTGCATCAGTGCTGTGACTGTGAGGGCCAAAACTGGCATCCATCCATAGATGTGACCCGCTCTGGCAAAAGAGACGCATGTCGCTCAGAAGGTGAGCCTAAAGAACTGAGATGACACCAGGAGAGAATGGAAGAAATAGATTCTTTCAGATTTCATAATTGGCTGACAATATTGAAACTGACAAACATTTGGTCTCAACCTGCCAAGGTAAGAGCGACAGGTGTCTGGTTTTGCCAGAATAGTCACAGATTGTTTGCTGTCGAATTGCTACTGTTAAGTACAGGAATGGAGGGATCCTAAACAGTTGGAAGTCCACAGTCAGTTCACAGCCACCTTTTCTGATATGAGCCTTTCACTTTGGTCAGCATTTCATGCGTGTATGTGGGAGATATGAGTGGAACTTTATCAAGCAAGGACCTCATTTATGACACTTCAGGAGGACATACAGTTATCTGTCTGGAAGCTGACTGGTTTTGATGTGTTTGCATGTGGTTGATATTCGCATCATCTTGAAGTATCAAGGCCTACGGGCACTTTGCCTTCAGACAACGCTCTTCACTCGCGTAGTCTAAAGGTGGACAGTTATGAACCCTTGATGGTTTAAGATGCGTTCACATGTACATTTCTGTAGTGTTTGCATGTGGTATTGGTGGGGCGGTGTTAATGCATGTGGGCATGTCTGTCTGTGGGTGCATGAGTTTTGGCAAAAATTCATAAGCGAGTGCTTGCTTATTGAATTTTTGGTTCTGGGTGTGTAAATATTTGTAACATTGGTTACCCATTTCAATAGTACAAACATGAAAATACATGTAGGGCCTACGTCATAATCAGAAAAAGACTCTATATACAATGGCTGATATTCATAAAAGCTAGCAAATGCTTTTACTTCAAGTTTTGAAGTGCATTTACATTTGACCTCACTGTGCAAATCTTAAGTAAAAGTATTTGCTAACTTTTATGAATACCAGCCATTATGCTTGATGTCTGAAAAATGTACTTGGCAAGTTCTCTTCAATTTGCATAGCAACCATTTGTTTGCATGGCAACCATTTTCAAAATCTATTCATGTTGTTATTTTCTCATTCTAGTTTCTCATGATCATCGCATGCACAGTATCCCCCTTCATCAGCCTAGCCAAGCGCCCCTTCCTGGCATTCCAGCTTCTGTCCTGCTGAGCAATTTATCTCAGATTTGAGACTTTTTGTTTAGGACTGTGTGACAATAACTTGATTTGACCGCCACAGTAGTGTGATTCTATAAACAGGCCCTTGACATGCATGATGCTTCGAAAACGCAACAGCCTTCAATGGGCAAATATTTCGTAATTAAAATGATGCTGAGAGCTTGGTAGGCTTCAAAATGTTAAGCCTTGAAGTAAAAATTAGTTGTCTTCATGTGAATTTGGTTGACCGTCACAGTAGTGCGATTCTGTAAACAGGCCCATGATACTTCAAAAATTAACAGCCTTCAATGAACAAAATAATATTTCTTAATTAAGATGATGCTGAGCACTCAGTGGGCGTCAAAATGTCTAAGCCTTGAGGTTATCTTCATGTGAATTTGGCATTGTAACGTCAGTGTTTGGTCTCTAATGTTACCGTACTGTGTCAATTATGTTAATAGACTGAGTAACCGTGGTGATGTGTTTGTCCGTGACGTGAACTAACCAATGTCTTTAACAGATGATAACTTTTCCTTTAGGTCGCGTTCGACTGGGAAAAAGAAGAAAAAGAAAGAAAAATTGGAGGAGTACCTTCAAATGTTGAAACTAGAGAACTGAGCGTTGAAACTAGGAACTCGGGCAGTTCAAAGGTTTCATATATTTTTTTGTCGGGACTTAATGATTCTGCATTTTGGTGTCGTATGATTTGTACATTTTGACGAGAAAAGCTGACTTTCATGGCGACCAAAACCCCAAATCATGGGTGCCTATCTCTTGGCTGGCATTCATGAAAGTTCACCTGCCGGTTGTACCTGTTGGGGGTTTTGGGATGAGAAGGAAATTTCAACTCTGTCCTTAATATTTGGACATTCTGGTGATGTTGTCAGATTTTGGTTTGATGTCAAACGACACCCAAATGTGGTTTTCTTAGGCCTCATGTTTGCATGTGCATCTGCCTGTACAGTGGATGATAATATAGTTGCATTATTCTGTTCCTGCATTGTGTCTTAGGGTTATCAGAGGGTCTAAGGCTGACTCCTTTGCGTCACTGCCCACATGTAGAGAACCAGTAACTTAAGCTGCTTTTACCAGACGTCCGGAATGCGGTATACATGTACGGGATGCAGAAGCAATATGTTGTATGTGAAAATGCATAGCATATACTGCTCCTGCATTCCGGGTGTCCTGTAAACGCAGCTTTACTTTAGCGAGAGAGCGCTGAGAAGCCCTGATAGTGATAACTCCAGGATAGCATTATTGTGTATGACTAGCCTGCATGTCTTACTGCATCGTGTCAGCTTCTTGTGACCTCTAGTCAGGCATTATGTATACTACGCTTCATCCCATCCCACCCATGCAGGGGTACACGAATCCCCAATTTGAAGACCCTAGATTCCCAGTACGTGTGATCGCATTCCACACCCAGTAACACATCCATAGCTACAATTAGGACCTAATAAACTAGAAATAACTAGGCCCACAGTACTTTAGCCTAAATTTTATCCCAGTTTCCTGTACATGTAGATGAGCTAAAAGTGTGAGTGAAGGGATGCAGTGGCAAACCCCTGGGTTGATGCAAGGTTGTGTGGTGTGCGAGACGGCGCCTGCTTTGAAGTGTAACCTGTTTGTGTGTTGTCAGGAAATATAACTTATTTGCCACATAGAAGTCATTTTTAGGCCTATAAGTGACTCGGTGTTCTGAACACTTACCAGATTGATATTTTTGTCTCAAATATAACTCATGGTTTTGTTTTTGTTCCTAACTGTGTTCTGTGGACATATGCGTTTGGTTTTGAACAAGGACACGGAAGTTCTAGAGACATAACTAAAAGGAAATTTCCAAAAGATCAGGGCCAATCGCACAGAAAATCTGATAGTGCTTTTGGTGGATATCGGCGGTTTAGTTTTAATGGGAAAATGCGTTGTAACTAACTGCGATTGGCACCGGTAGCACTATCGGACTTTCTCTGCGGTCTCGGACCGGTCCAGGTGTGTTGCAGTGTGAACGCTCTATAATAGGCCTAATACTTATTTCATGATCATGACTGTTTTACTATTTTGACAGCCCAGTCTCCAAGTAGAAGTGTTACATGACCTTTCAATGGTAAAGACTAGATTTTATGACAAAATACAGGGCGTCCCCTCAGATTAGAGAAACCATTTGTCAAAATTGGAGATTTACATGAATATTTACGGTGGCCCATAGAGCTCATTGATGAAAAATATTTACATTTGCAATTTTTTTTCAATTCGATAATTTTTTCTTGGGGTTTTTACAATTTTTGGAAGTTCCCACCGCGGTGAAAATATTACCACCGCGGTGAGAATATTTCCACCTCGGTGGAAATATTTCCACCGCGGTGAAAATTAATTTTCACCACGAAAATTAATTTTCACCGCGGTGGTAATTATTAATTATCACCGCGGTGGAAAATAATTTCCACCGCGGTGAAAATTAATTTTCACTGCGGTGGAAATATTTTTTCCGAGGTGGAAATATTTTCACCGCGGTGAAAATTAATTTTCACCGCGGTGAAAATTAATTTTCACCGCGGTGAAAATTAATTTTCACCGCGGTGGAAATATTTCCACCGAGGTGGAAATATTCTCACCGCGGTGGTAATATTTTCACCGCGGTGGGAACTTCCAAAAATTGTAAAAACCCCAAGAAAAAATTATCGAATTGAAAAAAAATTGCAAATGTAAATATTTTTCATCAATGAGCTCTATGGGCCACCGTAAATATTGGTTCAATTATACAAGCCAGATTGAAGGCCATTATTTGAATATTAGAATTTTTGCAAAGCCCCCGAAACGCCAACGCCAAACCCATTGTTCGATGCCACAAAGAGAGCACCAAACAAAAGGATAGTTGCGTTGGCGTTTCGGGGGCTTTGTGAAAACTCCCTAATGTACCATGTACTATTCAGGCCCCGAAGTGGTCCTTTTCAACTTTTAATTTAATGGGGATCACCCATGAAAATTTAGCAGAAAAAGATAGTTTGGTTCCCGAACTCACCGCTAGGCGCAGAAGAGTTCGGTATCGGCCTCGTTTGACCTTGACCTCACACACAGAATTCTGTGTGTGAGGTCAAGGTCAAATGAGGCCGATACTGAACCCCTTTGGCCCTAGCGGTGGGTTCGGGAACCAAACTACAGAAAAAGATTGCATATTTTGGGATGCCCTGTGAACACACATTTAGAACAGCAGTGCACACGCATTGAGGACTCTTTTCTACAACATTCACATAGATATAGATATTATATCGATTTAGCTCACCCCACTGCTTTGTAGCGCGATATGTTGAGCAATATTTTAGACAAATCTTGATATTTTCTTTTCGAATTGTTGTGAGGTCTACACTTGATGTTTTATGTCGTAATGGCTGCTTGTGTTAAAATTAATTCTTTTTCAATACTTATGGCAGCTCGTTTCTCTGCAAAAATGTGCTTTCCTATTTTAGAACTAATCGCAAACAACTGAGCAATCAGATGTTTGTGAACTTCTGAGGTCAACTGAGTTCAGATTTCGGCACTTTATTTAATTGAAATGATCAATCAACGGCACTCATTGCAGGGTTCCCACTGGACCCCTCAAAAATTGGAGTTTAAAGGGTCCGCAGTGTTTCTGCCAGGAATTTTTTTGAGGGTGATAAAGAGAAAATTTGGTCAAAAACACAAATTTTGACTTTTCTGTTCCCCCTCAGGCAGAAACACAGCCCCTGCCCCCCCCCCCCCCC
>NMRB01000744.1:0-35975 GCA_002633025.1 Notospermus geniculatus | reverse complement strand
CCCCCCCCCCCCGGCGGAAACACTGCGTCCCACATCACCTTTCAAGGGTCCCTAGTGTATTGACGAACCAGATTTCCAAATTGCAAGTCAAGTGTCCTTTCTTTGTTTTGGGGGGGGGGGTTTAAAGGACACTTTTCAGGCATTATCTCAAGCTCTGCTCTTGCGGTCAGGTGTGGGGGATCTGGTTCATCTCTGAATTGGAATTTCCCAGAAGGAAATCTGCTGTTGACCTCAGAAATTGCTACTATTTTTCTCGATGCATGCTATTAATTCCTTCATTTCTCTTGTCCTAGTCTTTCCAACCCCAACTTAGATCAGTATTATAAACGCTAGAGGATTCGGTAGGACGAGCTGTCAGAATCTTAACGGGGTGATTTCAGGAGTGATGAACAGGCAGATAATCGGAGACTTACCCGACGCCACTCCTGAAATCAGTTCTCGTGATTCTGGTATTCAGTTGACTTTTTTACACCGATCTACTTAACATGTCCTGGCTTGAAAACATATCTAATAATCTAATTCATATTTTCCATACAAAATGTCCACAGAGTTTGTGTTTAGTATTTTGTTGCACTGAAATCTTACATTGAGCTACCGGTAGTTCCCCAAAGTTTAATTCCATGTGAAGCACTTTCAATTCAACGAGAGCAAAAAAAGATCTAGTGGTAGAAAGGGCCTTCAGTCAACCTCAATTTGTACCCCTCTTTCAAAACTGTCCCCTATTTGCAGGATTTATTCCTCTTTAAAAGATGCAGATGGTTTGGGTGTGAAAGAGTAAATGTTTCAAAATTTGCCTTATTCATTTTGAATGGAAACAAAATGGTCATTTTTAAACGTTTTTATCCCCTACCCTATTGACCACAAAATCTGACCTAACAGTTCCAACCATCCTTATTCCACAACCCACACCATTTGAATAATTGCACTTTTGTGTTCTTGTTCCATTATTTTAACCCTTTCACACCTGAACACCGCATTAACCCTTAAAGGTCCAGTTCCAAAATAACTAGCGATGAAAGGGCCTAGGAAATGATGCACAGCACCAACTCATACATCTGTGAAGGATCCCAGAGTACTTGGTAGTTGATAGTGAACTGTCGCCACCAAGAAGGCCAATAAAGACTAAAAGAGATAGCTGCCTAGTAAGAACCCAAGGGCCTATACAGTTGAGAATGTGGAAGTAGGTCGCCAAGACATTTTTCTTTGTTACTACATGTACAGTACTTGGTCAAAGAACCCTACAGTCCCCCTCCCCATTCATTGGACACCGACTGATCTATAATCCGACTTCCATTCCAGCCCCACAATCCGCCCAAGCACAGCCCGTAGCAAATCAAAGACGTCAACGCGGCCGACGTCGGGCTCTGTACCGCTTAAGCATTCCGCTTCAGTTGGGGAGAAGAAAAAAGTACGGACTAAGAAAGTTGTGCGTCCGAGGCGGTCATCGCAGTCTGTTGCCACGGCCAGTAGTTCAAGTACAGAATCGGAAGATGACTCGGACAGCGACTCGTCTGGGACTTAATCATCGGACATTCCATGTGATGACTTAATCATTACAGATTCCATGTGATGACTTAATCATTAATACACATTCCCTGTTAATAAGCAAGAAGTCAATCTCCAGAATTCACGAATTTTCGACCCCAACCGGGGTCTTNCATCTACCCTATTAACAAACGCACTCTCTCATCTACCCACTCACTGTTCAATAATGGAGGTGACACTTGATAAGCTGATTTAGGCCTGGCCGTAGTCCTATGGCCCGGGGTGTAAGGTATCAGTCATCACGGTGACGCTTGGCAAACATGCCGCGGAAGGATTTCTGTAACTTGTTCTTAGCCACCGGCAAAGAGTACTTTGAGGAGTGGCAGCACAAGTTAACAAATTCATGTCTGGAAAAGAGGAACCTGGAGAACTTCCGCTCACTAGGAGGCGCTGTGAGCGGTTTTACCTTTTTTCGACGTCTCGTCCATGTTGCGCTGCGCCAAAGTCGTCGTGACGCGACGACATTAGGGAGGTTTCGCAAGCGCCCGGTTAGGCCATACGACGACGTTTATCTATTGTTTGCGTATACCCAGACAATAGATAAACGTCGTCGTAGGGCCTAACCGGGCGCTTGCGAAACCTCCCTATTACGTTGCTTTGCTCTGTTTTGACGTCTTCCGGTTCGACCGCTCACACTCGGCGCCGCCCTGTCGGTAAAAAGTTATGCGAGTTCCTCATTACTTGTGAGTGCGGTCGTGTCGTGAACAGTCCTCCAGCTCATGAGAACACTGAAGTGGGACTGACTGTGCTTATTGTCAATGAGTGTTCGTATCAAAACAAAGAGAGAATAGAGACAGGAACAGTCGGCATATGACCTTTTCCTCTCAATAAGAAACTTAGTTTTCCTGATATTGTTTGAAACATTGACAATAAGTATGAAGAGATTTGTTTTGTTCACCTGTCGGTTGGGTTTCCGAATGCCCAAGGTCGTCACATGCCGCATTTCGTCGCTTTTTTCAAAATCACAATGAACACTGACAATGTTAATGGCCGCTCTCCACGATCAAAGTTTTCATTCAATTTTCTGAATATGCTCAATAAAGGCCTACATGCGGGTTTATACATTGAAGCCCCAATAGGCCCGGAATCTGAATTTCAAAAACATTGGATGAAAAATTTGATCGTGTGGAGCGGCCATAAGGTGTATCAGATTTCCGAGGTCATGAGGAAATACCTAGGGCTACGTTTAGCTAACCCGCGGAATGCGGATTGCAGAACGCGGAAGCGGAAAATGCAATGCATTTTCGCATACAACATATCGCTTCCGCTGGGATTCCGCATCCCTATATCGCATTCCGGATGTCTGGTAAACGCAGCTTAATGCACAATATGAAAGGTCTGCCTGCAAACAACATACAACGTATGTATGACGTATTCAGCCCACTGTGGATTTGAACATCACACGACGGTAACAGCCAGAAAATGGCTGTTAGGAGATCAAAAGTATTTCATCTGGCTCAGCAGCCCAAGATCTGTCCTTGAGCTAAAGGCTAAAGGCGTAATACTTGCTAGATAAGTTCACATAGGTATATGAACTAAGCTCGCATCATCAATGTTAGTTGTATCAAAGATATATTTTTGGTTTTATACTAATGTCAATATCGCCACTGCCGATCAACTGCACAAACTCCAGGCGAATGTGAAGTGGTAAAAACGTGTCCCACCAAAGCTAGCGACGTCTGGTATTAATATCAATCGGAAAGAAGTTTAACCAGCAGCAAAATGTGTCCTTTGATGATAAAGTGACACGTCTTTATGCCAAAGGTAGTGACAGTACATTGTAACTTACAGACATTCGAGAGAAAAACACTTTTTTCTAAAAGATCGAAATTGTTAGGGTTTGTTATGCCTTCCCCTAGAAAATGATATCATAGTCACAAAACTAAGGTAAAGATAGAAGCCCGAGAAAACCCAGACATGGAAGACAGACGAACTGAATGAAATGGCTGGAAGGAACGTGTACATCGTCAAGAGAAGGACAACGAGCCCTTGTCCGAATCTAAAGGTCATCCTTCTTGAACCACAGGAAGCAAACTGACGAGATGATACCGAATAATGGGAATTCTTTCAAGAAAATAGTTGCAAAGACGAACTTTGCATTGGCAGTGTGGAAAAGGTGAAAACTGACATCACAGTTTTGCCGGTAGTAAATACCGTTTCATCTTTTGATGGGCTAGGCCTATTGAAACAGATCGTCTGAATAAACCTTATTCAAGGAATTGTCTGATAAAAAACGCCACTGGCATCCAAGACGTATGGAGGAATACCTGCTTGCTGGTATCTTTTGTTAGTTGATGGTGTCACGAAGTCTGTTGTTGGTCGCTTTCTGTTCAGCTTCCAATGTCGATTTTGACTGAATTGCCTGACATATGAATATGTCTGTAGTTTTGCCACTTGTGACTAGTAATAGCCCTTCACCAGCGGGCGAAAGTTAAGGCCCGTTTACACATGCAACTTTTCATATGCAACTTCATGCAACTTGTTGCAAAAACCTGATGAGACCAAAAAGGCCGGTTTATACTAGGTTGCACCAAGTTGCAAGTTGCAGCAACTTGCAACTTGTTGCAAACTACCTGGGACGGTTTACACATAGAAAATCGATGCAACATCCAGCGTGATTGAGTTGCAACAAGTTGCATGCCCGTTTACACATGCAACTTTTATGAAACTTTTTGGTCTCATCAGGTTTTTGCAACAAGTTGCATGAAGTTGCATATGAAAAGTTGCATGTGTAAACGGGCCTTAAATGCCATCAGGCCCGTCTACACGATCATACATTTGTTCAAAACATCATCATACATTTGTATGATGATGTATGATGATGTCCAAGCTTGTTGTGGATTTTCGTCTACACAATGCAGCTAAAAGTTTGAACATCATCATACGCGTTGGATGCTATTCAAGTTGGTTGGGAAAACGGTCCACACCGATCATACATTTGTCCATGAACAAATGTATGATCGTGTAGACGGGCAATAGTTTCACTCGGCAACACTGCTGTCGAGTCACTTGTCCTGATAACTTCCTGAATGAAAAATTTATTCATTTTAAACAAATCGATTACTAAGCTTTCTATTCCCTTGCTCAAATTACCAATTACGAGCATAGTTCACTCATTACACATCCAACAAAATGCTCTTCACTGTGTGTACAACGATTTGTTTGTTCGCCATGCGACTTGAAATAAATACCAGCGTCGTGTACCCTTCAAAAACGCCAGAAACAGTAAGTTCATCCTGACGCTGTAATGTTGCCAGGACTAATGATTAATTCTTGTGCCTGTTAATTAGGCATGGCGGGATAATAAATCTGAAGCGTGAGTGTTGACCTCGAATCCAATCAAAATGAATTTCACTTAAAAAAGAAAGGCGAGATCTCGTCATCGTGTTGACATAATCGACTGCAAAAACTCCTCCAAAACGCTAATAAGGGAGAATTTATGACACCCACGGCAATATTCTCGTTCATTTAGTCAATATCGCGCAACCGTGTATGTGGATTTAAGTTTGCTTCTTGGAGGACCGCAGTATGACGAATTGTCAAATAAAGTTCTTTGTTAGTTCAAGATCTCACCGGTAGGATCAAATACTGAGCTCATGATCACGTGACCATCGGTTCCAACGCGCTGATTGATCAACAAGGGAGCAATCAATGGTTTTTCAACCAATCAACGGCTACTTTCGGACGATCACATGATCATGGACGACTGGCGATACCTATCTTTTTATTTCATCCTAGCGGTGAGATCTGGAATCAATCTGTGCCCCATCCCATACAAAAGAGGCGTACATTTAGATGTGTACATTGCACCTGTACCAGTTCTCGAATCAAAGGCTTCTGATTAATTTGTCAAATAACGATTAAAATGATGTCGCAACAATCCCCTTTCACCCGTCACAATCTCAGTAAGGCTGAAAGGGTAAATGTCGTCCTGGGTATATACAAGGATTACCCAGGATCTCAATCTTCACTAAAACAATACCCTGGGTGTAGTTTCGGTAGCCGAACATCACCCAGCTTCCGCAATCTGTGCCTAGGAACGAATCCCGTGGAATCTAGCGGTCTCGCGCCGCGGTACTTGTTGAGTAGTAGCTGTTCATGACATTCTTCAGGCGGTCACGTGCGAGACTATCTCGAATCCAGGTGTCATACTACGATGTTGGGTGATGTTCGGCTACCGAAAGTACACCCAGGGTATTGTTTTAGTGAAGATTGAGATCANGAGCAAGACTTGAGTTATTCTTGTCGGAAGTGACCAATCACGAAAGGATTCAGTCAGTCAGAATCAGACCGACCAATCACAGTGATGAATTTGTTTGAGTTACTCTCATAAGTGACCAATCACAGAGTCTGTAACATTTCGTATCTCCTCGTAATCTTTTCTGTTTGTTCATCTTCCAGTGAATGTAATGAGGTGCATTCTCCAGTGATCGTCAAAGGAATTCAAGAGCTACCCCCTCTCAGTCAAAAGTGACAGTAAATCCATGTAAATATTGTTTTTGCGGGTGGCCATTTGAATACAAAAATCTCCTCGTTTTTACGTCACACGTGAAGGAGCACGTGCTGTTCATCGTTTCCAGGACGTAACATCGTTCTGTTGAGATGCGCGTCTTGCCCCAGGCTTTGCGTCATAGGACGACGTCATCAATGGCGGACATTGTTGAAGTTACGTCGTGGAACCCACGTCGCGTCGCGGTTCTTGCAGGAGAATTACGCCATGCTCCTGCCATGAAGGAAAGAAGATCAGCCTAAGTGATCGGGTGAAGAAACCCGAGAGCCAGCGGCTATTGAGAATATCGGGTCGGGGTGGCTCATTGATTTCAAGCCATCATGTCCATGATGCAACAAGACACGAACCAGTCGGAAAAAGCATCAATTACAGGCTGATTGGTGTCGGCTGAGAATGCAGTCAGCTGTCCTTTGAGAAGGGAATCAAAGACTCGGTCCATTCATACTGGTCTCATACAAACAGATAGTTCTTGGATCAGGTTTCTATGCGTATGTTCAACTATTCACCAGACTACAAATGAGAATTCATTTTGCTTAGTATCCCCGATGTGTGAGCCACAATGGGGAGACATTCCGTCCGATGGGTAGCGAGTCATCTTGCGAACTTCAAAGTACATCAGATAGGCGTTTTTCATCCAAGTTGATTTCATTAATGGACCATGATGGACTAAAAAGTACCATTTTATATATTTTGTGATGTCATTTTCCACGTCATCATTTTGTTTGCACCCTTGCCTTCTACAATTGAAGACCCCGGTTGCGATCGAAAATTTGCAAGATTTGGAGACGACTTTGTGTTTACTATCATTTTGTGTGTCATTTTTTGTGCTTCTGTTTTGGATAACTTGCCTTCTACACATGTTTAAATCTCTTGTAATGAGTTGGCTTGCCTGGATTCCGAGTTGATTGTCTTTCTATCACCAGAGCTAGATCTATCACCTACCTATGTTTTGTTTTTAGCAATGCAAGCACAGAGATATGCCTTAAAAACATCGGGTAGGGCTGGATGCAATATCTAGGGTTCCAATTTCTGACTGTAATTCCATCTCCTTGTTGCCCTCGGGCCAACCATTATCTAAGATCACGCCCGATTCCTAATCACGTACTTAACTCAGTATAGTATTGAGACTCATTTTTACTGACATCAAACTGACTCGTGCAACAACTTTTCCACGACTGCCGCGAACCTAATCTGTCCATTAGCACTTTAACCACACTTTTCTCATCCGCTATCAATTTTGCACGAAAGAAATTCACTGTTTTGACACATTTCCACGGATTCTTTCCGTATTTTCCGTCTAACAATGACGATCCGATGGATGAGAATGACGTTTCAGTAGCGAACCATTAAACAACCCGTTCATTTTTCGGGGTTTGCGTCTTATAGCCGTCACATCGGGATGCAGACCTGAGGCAGCTTTAAGTCCTGGAAAAGTGATGTTGTAGTGGCTCTTCTGACGGATAAAGCGGGGTTCATTGGCACACGGATTTTGTCCGGTTGGACCTTATTCACGAAGCTCCCGTAACGTACGGGAGTGCGCAAATTATTGTCCTTTTGCGGACAACCTATTGTTCACTATCAGCCTGACAAAGGATTTGCGTACCCTTAAAGTTACGGGAGCTTGTGAATAAGGTCCCAGGTCCGTAAAAAATCGATCAAATTGCTTTTGCGTTGTCGTATCCGGAAAACTAGGGGCAAACGGACTCAGTGGAAACCGACCGGATGCGTGTGCCAATGAACCCCGCTTGAGAATATAACTCATTCGATCACAGTCAGATTGGCATGAACGGTCATCGATGTTGTCTGAAGGGGGCATAGTCCACGGCCTAAATAACTGGAGGGTCCGGCATGATCAACTTCCCACACAAAAGACGTCCATTGTAAAGGACCTGGGCCGACCGCACAGAAAGTCCGATACTACTTTCGGTGCCCATCGGCGGTTTAGTTAATGGGAAAATGCGTTATAACTAACTGCCGATAAGGCGCCGGTAGCACTATTGGGCTTTCTGTGCGGTCGGCCCTGCTTTGCGGTGCATCTAGACGGGCGCCATTAAGCCAAAATGGATATCAATGCGGATGTGACGTCATGTCACCACAAGCAACAGACAAGCGTTGAGCCTGAAGAAATTCATTCGATTCATTGCACTGAACGTGAAATCCTCTCGAAAAAAAAACCTTTCCTGCACCGACGTGATTGTACTCAAAAAGACACCCGAAGGAGCCGCCCATTCTTTCTTTTATGATATATATTTCTTACGTTATAGTATAAAGGCACGCACGGGCTTATTAGCCAGACGTGCTCAACTAGCCCAATCAGTTGGCCTTTAATCTTTTCCTTACTAAAGTAGACCAATTACACTATAGAGTATATCAGAATGATGGTTAGCCCTTTAAGGAAGAGCGCACAGCATTATGGGATACTGTTCGCTTTATAAGGCTTCGTATGTCTCTAACGTTCTTACTTTCCTTGTAATTTTATACACTGCCTCGGGTCCTGAGGGCTGGGGACTGTAGGTTAAGAATCTCTGAAAGATCACCGCTAGAGAGACGTGAATGCCGGGGGGGGGGGGGNTTTCGAGCGTTTCCGCGCACGGAAACGCTCAATGGAAAGCTGCCATCGCGTGCGACAGGGCAACACGCGCGATTTACCTTTGTTTGCGTGCAGTGCGGCGGAAAATAACAAAGCCTTTGCCGCGCGCGTCAACGCATCGCGTTCGGTGGAAACCGGCCTTCAGACTGCAGCCACCCTGCATCATCACAGCTCCCTGCTTCCCGCTGCCTTCTCTAATCAAAGCAAGGTAATTTCGTACGATAGCCACGGCACACCTGTGAAATAGTTGACACTCTCCAGCAGTCAGTGCAGCCTTCCTTTGATTAGGCAAGAGATTGTCGGCAGCATGCGACCACTGTTGGTGCTGCCCATCGCATGTCGGGAAAGAAGCAATGATTATTTCGTCATTGATTAGGCCGTGTGAGTACTAAGTATGCCTTGCACATAACTCCGATAGTGAAAGATGTCCTGTTCAACGTTTTTCACGAAATTCCATCGCTGCGGCATTAGAAATGCTGCTGAATGATGAATGGTATCTCTACTCAGTAAGACCAGGGACCAAGCTGGAGCTGATCTATGAGAGGTTTGGAGTCTTTGGGGCAGACATGACTGTAGAGGGTCTTAAAAAGGGGATTAAGTAAGGTCGCTGCTGCATTTGTTGTCCATTGTAACATTTTTTTTTTCGCCAAGTTTACCTGGACCAGTAGGCCTGTCTTCAGGTTTTTGCTCCTCTCTCCTCTTTCAGTGACTCTGAGTATTAACAGTGCAATTATTGAATGTTTTAGCAGCAATGTATTTTAATGTTTTGTCTTAATTTTTGAATAATGTTTTATGTAAAGTGCCTTAGAGCATGTTTTATGTATTGGGCACTTAAAAATACAGTAAATAATAATAATAATAATAATCTTGCACCACGGGGACACAGTAAATTCGAGTACAGCTTCGAGAATAAAGGGAATACATACTTAACACGGTTCTTTCTTGATTGAGTATGATACTGGGAAATCACTTTATAGATTTCCGCCGCTCCTAGATGGAGCACTTCAAAATAAAAAAAAGTGATAATTTGGGGAGAAGATACTGGGAACAATTAACTGTTTTCACATTAGTAATTGCCTGAGGTATGCAGAGAGATGCTTACATCATGCCGTTACTCCAAACTCCATTAACGGTACCTTCTTCAATAATCTCTAAGTAACATCTTCATTCTGGATTCAGTGGCTGTGATACATTAGTGAGTAATAGAAGACTTGATATGTCACACTCCTTGTTGACGGAGTTAGAACCTTCTCAGGGATGAGTAAGCGAATCATAAAGTACATCATAAACTTCTTTCTTTCACCCTGAAAGGAGTACTTCATCTGATCCTTGGAGTCACGTCTTGGGTCGGGAGCAACGACCCTCTGATTAGCTGCTTCAAGAAGCGTCGTTTCACGTTATGCCACAACTAGGCCAATTCTTAGGGTCTGAAAACTCGTCTTGGATTTAGAAGAAGAGGTGAATGATTGCCTGTGATATTCGCTAATGATCAACATTGTTCATCCGACCAGTGGTTGGCTGGAATGGGGAAAGCTGGGAAAGAGATTCGCTCTCGACTTGATGAAGAGCCGCGCCAGTTTGCGATTCCATGGATGCTATATAAACGAGGGGAAAGAAGCTTTAAAAAAGAAAGACCTTTTTGTGACTTTGTAGTTTTTTTGCCTCAAATCTGGTTTACGTAACTCAATATATTCTGCATTTACTATATTGTGCGCGTATTTAGGAAAAGTTTGCTTCCGTTTGGGATTCTACAATGTAGTTAAAAAGGGGAAAAGAAGTATTCAAAAGGAAAAAGAAGCTTCTATAATGAGACGAAGGCGTTCTTCTACCATTTATTTTTTACCATTTGCTGTAAATCTGGTTTACCTTAACTCAATATATCCTACACATGTCGGCGAATCATGGAAAATATGCAATCGAATGAGCTAAAGAAAGGTTACCCTCGACACCGGCGGCAGTTTACTAATCAAACAATAAGGCAGTTTAATTGATTATTAGCTCGGGTTGATGCCTGTAATACTCAACTAGAGCTTGTCATCTTCAAAGATGGAGTGATCGACGCGGGAAGATGGCATGTTGGGCTCCTCTAGGGTCAGTCAACACCACTTGAAATGAGATGAAAGAGTTGGAATTTAATTACACAAAGCTGAGACAAACATGGCGCTGTCGTCTGGTATTCGGTTATTGAAATCGTTCGAGTGCCTCCAGAACAGTGATTTCAATGTAAGATGTGTGCTACAGCCATTCAGTCTGTGCTACAGCCATTCAGTCTGTGCTACAGCCACTCAGTCTGTGCTACAGCCACTCAGTCTGTGCTACAGCCACTCAGTCTGTTCTACAGCCACTCAGTCTGTGCTACAGCCACTCAGTCTGTTCTACAGCCACTCAGTCTGTGCTACAGCCACTCAGTCTGTGCTACAGCCACTCAGTCTGTGCTACAGTCACTCAGCCTGTGCTACAGCCACTCAGTCTGTGCTACAGCCACTCAGTCTGTGCTACAGCCACTCAGTCTGTGCTACAGCCACTCAGTCTGTGCTATATTCGAAACACTAGTATGAAATAAATCATCCGATTACAGGTGACAAGATTTGGTCCAATCTCCATAATCCATCACACCTCATACCCTCTCAATTTACAGGTTATCGGTGATGTTCTAGCTCGCTTTACACCCTGTCGGTGTTTATGACGAAGCTGTGCGCGAATCTGATTCGCCGCGGAGCTGATCAGCGAATACTCCCATTCATGATAAGTGCAACATGCATGTTATAGAATAAGAAGTTGCTCATATATTAATGCTGCACGACAATAATGCATGACATTCTGTGCCCCTGTTCGATGTATCCGGTGTACGTAAACTTCGGTTGTATTTACCCTGTCAACTTCCGAACCAATCAGTTGTTACCGAGGAAGTTGTGACGTCACAAGTGACGTACCATCACCAAAATACACCAAATATGGCGGACGCGTGGACAGCAACGTGGGTTTTTGACCAGATAAGATCCTAAATTTACGTCGTGATAATTCATTTCAATTTGTATATGTGCCATTCATAAATCACTGTTTTCGTAATATAAAAGTGGAATTGAAATGTTTCGTGTTCATCTGGTTCTGAAGGTCGCGCTCAGGCTATAAATATGATAAAACGGCCTTCCACCAAAGTAACAAATTCACATTCCATGGAAAACTCGGCTCATTTTCAAATTTCTCTCGGATATTCCTAACATTCGGTTCTTTTAGGAGAACGGTACGGAGCATATTCATCGTGATATTTTCAAAGGTTTGTAGCGTGCTACTAGAGTTTCCCACTGTTTTTTTTTTGCTTACTACAAGACACTGTTGTATTAGATTTTTCCACCAGGGGAGAAGCCAAGGCATTATTGGCCCCGGCAGGTACAAAAGAAGCCATCCTAAGCTACTCGTGTTCTTCACTTGGATGGAGTCTTTCGGTTGTCCTTACGAAGTCACAAGGTACAAGGCACCACGGCTTACTGTCCCATGCGACAGACGGGATGGTTACAATATTTCCCAGGCTGTTGTTGCTGTTGTTTTGTGTTGTGAAACTGTCGCTGTTTCTTTCGAACCGGGTCTATGACAGCCACCGAACGATGAGCGTACCGCGATGGTATCGTGCTTGGAACATCGATCTGTTCTTTACTTCCCAGTTCCTTTTCATCGATTATCGATCAGCACTTATCGATGAACTTTTCCTTTCAGCCAGCGACAGGTGAAATCTGATCAAGAAGCTCAGATCAGATATCAATGAGATTTTGTTATTAATACTCATATGTTCAATACTTATTTATCTTTCGTTGATTTTTCAGGAGGGTTGAGAAGATGGCGTGTAAGGTGCACCTCCTCGGGGTGGTTCTTCTAGGACTTTACGCAGTGTCGTTAGCAGATCCGCTTGGGGTTTATATCTATTAAGTTCAGCTTTAAACTAGGCCCCCTATCACACAGCACTTCGAAACGACTTCATTGCTGGCCTTGGCCATCTCTTGTTTTTCAATGGGCATCTGTGGGTGCCATAATGTTTAACATGAACTTTGTTGACTTTCTCGACAACCTCTATTACTTTGCGTGCATGGCAAGCCAACTTTCTCGCTTCGTGATCACACATGCTACATTCATAACTGCCAACCTCAAAATGTTAGTGATGTATCCAGTTCAAACGTTCTGTCTTCATCACTCTGTGATGTATCCTGTTGAAACGGAATGTCATCATCACTCTGTGATGTATCCTCGTTCGCAAGCAGGGTTTGTATTACACGTATACGATAAACAATATGGTAATCTTAGGACAAAGGTCATGTTTTTTGGTTCATGTACTTTTGTATTTTTCCATTTTGTTTCATAAGAGGCACATTCCCGTGAGCTACTGCGAAACTAGTATATAAGAAGACCAGCCCTGCATACCACGATATATAAATACACACAGCACACCTGGATGGTAATATGTAAACATTGAAACGTTTCAAAAGAAACGGGCCAAATGAAACGACCCAAAAAACATGCTAAATCTGAAATTGCATGACAGAAACGGTGTTATTTTGTTATTTCCAGTTCATTTTTGGCACTTTCATGGCATAATAGCATTAAAATCTCTCAAAACACACGTTTCCCGTTGTGTGGTTTCCCCCTTGGGTCCAACACGGCCTCGTAGCATCAGGTTCGCGGCAGTAGGAGGAGGAAGAATACAAGAACACAAGAGACGGAGGTTCATCAAAATCGAGCACGTGTATTCTCCCAAGTTCTCAGATGTACAATAGGTGGCAGCACCTTACGGCGCTGTTTTATTTGGCGGGAAAACCGCCGCATCGCTGGGATGATACATCATCCCCCCCTTCTAAAAGACAGCTCGTCCTCGAGCTAACACACACAAAAAGAAACCACTTGGTTTGACATACGGTAAAAAAAACCCAAAAAGAAAACACACTACATGTAACTACACGTATTCCTATTCAAGGAGCAGTACTCTTAGAAATGCAAATACTTCAACTGGTATTAAGTAATACAATGGAAAAACTACTGTCCATACCACAAATAATAATCGAAGTGACGACGAGCAACAATCCCGTCAATCACAAAGTCCGCACTTAACGAGGACGGCAGGTAACAATCCTGTCAATCCCAAAGTCTCTAGGTAAAATACAACCCCTGGGGTTACAAAATCATATCCACAATGTAATAGAAACGAAGTTACAAGTCAAACTAATTAAAATTCAAGTGGCACCCGAAAAAAAATCGAGGGCAAACACATACCAGTACATAGTAAGACGTACAAGTAACTATAAGCAAGCAATAGTATACAAGGGACACCAAAGGTACAGTTTAAGTATAAAACTCACAGTGTTGCATCCAAAATGCACTTAACCTCACATAATCCTCTCTTAGTCATCAAACACCTTTACCGCCTCAATTAGGTAACAAGGAACCACATCACATAACATTACTACAAGTACCGTTTATGGTGGTGCAAAATACAAATAAGTGTGTCGCCCAATTTGACTTTAAAGTATTTTATCACATTCAATGCACTCACGTCCAAGCATACTCGCGGTTGACGGCCGCCCAATCACCGAGAACATGCATATACACATATACACTAAGTCAATACTGAGAAACACCAACAAAACTGCTATTAAGCATTGCTCAAATTATCCAATACATTTCCATACTGCCCAACGCAGGGTTACAAAATGTGGATTTCCACTATGCACTGATATTCCGCCTCCAGTGACCACCTCATGAGCCTCAGCCGGCACGCCCTTTATCGCCCCCACTTCTCCAACGTCATGCCTCTCGCAACTCGCAGTTTATCCGCGTGGGTTCGATACATGCGTCCAGCAGGGTCCAACTGCAAATTAACTGTGAAATCTTCATTCACATCTTTCACTAAATAAGGTCCTGTCCATGGTTGATGTCTGTCCCCCTTGAACGTCTTCCGGGGGTTAAAATACCAAGCAAAGTCCCCTGGTTTGAGAGATCGATATCCAGGACTGCTCGTCTCATATCGTTTCTTCTGTATCCGTTGTGCCAGTTTCAAATGATTCCGTACAATACTGTATGCTTTCGTGAACTTCAATTCCAACTGAGCAACATACGCTGGAACAGACTGCGAAGATTCCGATGGCCCAGAGTAAAGGAGATCTAACGGTAACTTCATCTCTCTTCCCGTTAACATAAAATGAGGTGTCTCACCTGTGCTGCTATGGATAGACGAACGATATGCCATCAAAAACATTGGCAACATTGTATCCCAATCACCAGTGCTCTCCTTATGATCGAAGATGTAGGTCTTTATCATGCTCTTGAGAATCTTGTTAAAGTTTTCGACCAAGCCATTACTCTTCGGATTGTAGGGAGTTGTAAGGCTACGATCAATTCCAAGCTTCTGCAGAAGACTTCCATACAACTTTGAAACGAATTGGGCACCTCGGTCGCTGTGAATAATAAACATACAGCCGAAACGTGACACAAGCTCCCTGATAAGAGCTTGACACACCTCATGGGTCGCCATGGTCTGCAACGGAGCCGCCTCCACCCATTTCGTGAAGTTATCCTCCATCGTCAATATATATCGATTACCGCGGGGTGTTTCCTTGAGTGGTCCGACCAAATCCACAGATACACGTTCGAAGGCTTCGCCGAATAATTGCTGCGTCAGCGGCACAGGCACTTTCCTGTGAGGCCTCTTTACGGCATTGCAAGTAGCACAATGGGAGACAAATCTTGTGGCATCACGCCGCCATCCAACCCAAAAGAACCGTGCTTTGATACGTTCCAGTGTCTTGTAAGTACCAAGGTGTCCAGATGTCGGGTCTGAGTGAAGCCGTTCCATAACATTGTTACGCAGTGTCCTTGGAAGCACGAGTTGAATCCTAGTTGCTTTCTCTGGAGTATCAAGACGCCGATACAGTATTCCATCATCCACAAACAGCTTTCTCCAATATTGCCGAAGGGCTTTTACATTGAGGCCTTCTGCGGAAATAGAACGATAGCTAGGATAATCAGCACCCTCGAGTTTCAACTGTAGAATAGGAGCAATGTCTGGGTCATAATTCTGTAAATTAGCCATCTCGGCCATCATAGAACCCGTCGCCGTAGTATCAAGCACGTCGTTTATTCCTGGTAGTTGGGGTTGATGTTCCTGTCGTTTCAGCAGCTCCTTAGCTTGAGCGCGTGTGGTTACAGCTCCGCAAACGATCATTAAGCCGTCCACAGTATTCTCAACAGATTCATCGGTATCTCTAGTATGCACACAAGGTGGGACATCAGTCGATTCTTTTATACGGAACTTCCTAGGCTTCCCTGTTGGCCTCTCTTTATCGGGTACTTCATCCCTACCACACTGGACACAGCGCAGGCGACTCATATAGTCCGCATTGACATGACGTCTACCGGGGCGATGGATGGTGTCGAACTTGAATTGTGACATAAAAAGCTGCCATCGCTGTATTTGCTCGTTCGCATCTGTCAGAGTAAGCATGTGACTGACTGCTGCATTATCCGTCCGGATGAGAAAAGTTTGACCATAGAGATATGGCTTAAAGTGTTGTACAGCCTTCACTACTCCCAAAAATTCCCGCTTGGTAATACAATATTTCCTCTCAGCATCTGACAACAACCGAGAAAAATAACCAATGACAACTTCCTTGCCCTCCTGGATTTGACTCAAGACTCCACCGACACCAGTATTTGACGCGTCTGAATCCAATATGAAATTACCGCCTCTGAGATCAGGGAAAGCCAATACCGGTGCATGGACAAGTGCAGCTTTCAATCGTTGGAAAGATTCCTCATGATCTTTCGTCCACACAGGCTTGACGTGGGCCTTGGTAAGTTCGTAAAGTGGTGACGCGATTTGACTCATGTTCCGGATGAATCGCCTGTAATAGCCGATGAATCCCAAAAATCGTCTAACTTCCGTCCTCAGCTTTGATGGTGGTACTGTGGACAAAGATGACCATGACTCCACCGCAGAAACTTTGGTCCTGAGAGGTTCAATACCTTTATCTGAAACAAGATGACCGAAATACTCCACGGAGGTCTTGAACAGGGAACACTTACTAGGCTTTATCTTTAGATTTGCCTGTTGAAACCGTTCCAGTACCAACTCAAAATTGTGCAGAGTCTCTTCGAATGTTTTACCAAACACCAGTACTCTCAGGTGTACAATAGGTGGCAGCACCTTACGGCGCTGTTTTATTTGGCGGGAAAACCGCCGCATCGCTGGGATGATACATCATCCCCCCTTCTAAAAGACAGCTCGTCCTCGAGCTAACACACACAAAAAGAAACCACTGACATACGGTAAAAAAACAAAAAGAAAACACACTACATGTAACTACACGTATTCCTATTCAAGGAGCAGTACTCTTAGAAATGCAGAAGGCGATTGGGGATGAGGCGAGATGAGATAAAGGTGAATTGGGAGTAAAGCAAGTTAAGACAAAGGCAGAATGATACAAAGGCAAGTTAGGCGAAGGCGAATTGGGAAAAGGCGAGATATGGAGAAAAGGGAAAAGGCAAAATGACAGAAGGCGAATTGAGATAAGGCGAATAGAGCAGACACCCCTGCCAATATCCGGATTGTAGGTCAAGGGAACAGAAAAATTTACTTCCATGAAGCGAGTCTATACAATCGTCGAAGCGTGGTAACGGATAACTATCAGGCTTGGTAATCGAGTTAAGCCGACGAAAATCAACACAAAAGCGGCTGGTCCCATCTTCCTTCGCGACAACCACAGGAGCACTTGCCCACGGACTACTTGACTCCTCCACGATCCCACGAGATAATCCATCTTGTACGGCTGCTCTTATTTGCTCTTCCCTCTTCAATCCCTGGCGACGTAACGGTAATCTGAAGGGCTTCTCATCACCAGTGTTTATAGTGTGGGTAATCAAGTCGGTACGACCTATATCCGTCGGAGAAGAGGAAAAAGTAGCTTGAAATTCAATCAATACACACGCCAATCTAACTTTCTGATCCACAGTAAGACCAACACATGATTCTGCATATAGTTCGTCCAAGTGAGGAGGCATAGCATCCTCAAGGTCCTCTAGCAATTTCTCATCGGATGTCTCTTGGGAAGTTCTGTCATCGGTCAGGCAACTCGACAACTTCTGTTCAGTATCAGGTGCATCCTTCGCCATAGTAGCCGGAAATGCATATCCAACCACAGTATCCTTACTCAATATAATATCTTCAGCTGTGGGGTTAAAAAGCTGTACAACTGTTGACCTCTGCTTCTTTGACTGAGTGCACACGGATCTGGCTGGTAGCACACTGTTCCGTTGTATGAAAAATGCGCTAGGTTCGAAACTGACATCCTCACGGTTCCTGAATGGCCTGTTCAAACGAGCGGAAGTAACTACCTCAGTCCCAGATGGAATCTTCACATCCATATCTAGGCGAACAGAATGGGGAAGTATCGAATGTTTCTCCGTTATCATAGGGTACTCTGTACCGTTGAACACAAATGTTTGTGTACTCATCTTAAAGTCACATTTAAAGTGACCCAGAAAATCCATTCCCCAAATTCCATCCATAGAATCCAACTCAGCCACAATCATCTCAAACTGAAATCTAGTGTTGTACACTTTCACAGGCATCTTCACCGTACCCAATATTTTGAGTCTAGACGCTCCATCCGCCATAGTAATAACATCCTTTGATTGTTCCAATGGAGGACGAAACCGCTTTGGAATCCTGAAGTAAGCATGGGAGGATAAGAATGTTGACTGCGACCCTGAATCAATTAGGAAGCAGGTGGGCATTCCATTCAGATATGTCGTGAGAAATGACCGCGAAGGGCCACTACCCGTTGATTTACTAACTTGGCCGCCGTGCCCTACCACAGCGTCTGGAAAGGCACGGCCTACTGGTTTCCCGAAGCATCTCCATTGGCTGTTTGACCTTGGCCGTTATTAAAATGTTCAGCCCCAACTGGGCAATCCCTCCAAAAATGCCCGCCAGCATGACAAATGTTACATTGCCGTTCGTCCGGTTGAAATCTTCTGTCACCGTAATTGTATCGCTGGAAACCTCCACGTCCTTGAAAAGCACCCTGTCAAGAAAAGTTACCACGGTTGGGAAAGTTACCACCGTTCGAAATGGTACCGCGGTTAGAAAAGTTACCACGGTTAGAAAAGTTACCACGGTTAGGAAAGTTACCACGATGGGAAAAGTTACCACGATGAGAAAAGTTACCACGGTTGCTACCGCGGCCCCTTCCCCGACCACGCCAAGGTGGCGGTGGTGGTGGGGTTTTCTGCGTACCAACATCACTATCAGCCGGTCCCTCATGGGTGACGGCAACCACTGCCTCTGGTGACTTAACACTTGGACGATCAAAAACTGACTGGTTCACTGCAAGAAGATGAGTCTCATAGCTTCTGGCCTTGAGCAATACTTGAGGAAGTGGCAAGTCCTTACACTCGAACAACTTGTCGCCTAAAGGTCCTTCCCTCAACGCCAAGTAAAACTGTAGTCCCAAATCCGGTGGGTTATCTCCATACGCTCTCTTGCCGTACAGGCTAATACGAAAGGCTAAGTCATCGAGAGATTCACCAGGCTCACGTTTTACATCGCGCAGTTTCGCGACCCATTCTGACCGTTCACCCACATAGTGTAGTTCCAAAGCTGACACAACACCTTGAAATGTCACGGGATTACCCTGGAGGTCCAAACTAGCAAGGATCTTTGCTGCCCTACCAACCAACTTCTCCCTAAGCAGAGCTAGCTTTTCTTCCGGTTTCCATCCTATAGTGACAGCGTTGAAATTAGCCATGTATGCCTCAATATCGAGCTTTGTGTCATCGAATGTAGGTATCTTGGGGCGATGTCGCTGTCCTATGCCAGACGTGTTCGATGGGCCAAAAGAGCAATTGGTATAATTTTTCACTACTGTCGGTGCTGGTGGTACTGCCTCAGAAGTGGATGTCTCCAGCGTGCACTCCCCATGGTCGGCCGGTAGCAATCTGGTCAAACCACGAGGGGTATGCTGATTTACCATCGGGCTGTCCTGGTTCTCAAGCTCCTCTTCATCAGAAGTCGGCAGAGGCGTTGAAGTTCTCGGCTCCGACTCCGCGGGTGACATAATTGCATGAAAGATATCGGAGAGCCTCTTCTTCAGTCTCCCAACTGTTCCCATAATTCCTGATGGGGCTGGCGGTGGGCGAACAGGCGTCACATTCTGCGGCTCACGAGGCGGCACATTCTGCGGCTCACGAGGCGGCACATCCTGCGGCTCACGAGGCGGCACCACTGGCACCACCCCAGGAAGCTGCCGTCCGCGCAACCGCATCCCTTCCTGCATCTCTTCCTCAGTCAAATCAGAAGCCATGTTTACGTGAGACAAAAACACACAATCGGTACAATGCTCTAAGACAAAATGCAGACAACAAAGAGCTGCTATACCACAATATTGCCAAAATCAAAAATGGCAACACAACCCATGTACATGTAAATATAAACAAGGCCACACACAATACACAATCGACACAGGATAGGAACAAAATTTACAGAATACAGTGGAAAATACACAGTCGCAACAATGCAGGAAATATAATTATTACAACAAGAGAAAAGGGGTCGCCACCTGCAAATATGCAAGTAATGTATTAACCGCACTGTATGTTTCAATATAGCTGGGTACACATCCCGGTACACATTATGCTTGATCAAATCATCAAATCACTCCCTGTCGTGAGCTCTATAATGTTGAAGCACCCTGGTCACAGCCCTCCGAACGCTGCATCTGTACAACCGTAATCCTCTAGTTGACGTGAAATGAATGTCATCATCCGAAAGATCACTGCGCAGACTGACGAGAAGCCCCCGGTCGTGGCGGAACACGTAAAGAAACGGGTCTTGCCTTGCTATCCTCTGAATTTCAGCATTGTATACCAACTTCCTGTCCAGAAAATCTTCAACAGATACGTTCCCTCGCAACCTTCTGCGATTTACTACTTGAAAGAGCAAAACTTGCTTCACACCGTGCGAAGAGAGAGATTGACAAAAGGCGTAAATCGTACGGGCCACCCTCCTTGCCAATACCGTGTTCGTTTCTCTAGATCTATTACAAATGTCGTTCGTACCTATTTCCAGTAACAGGATCTCCGGCTGGAAACGCAGCACTTCCCTCCTTATGAATTCAAATCCAGAATTATCTGCCTTTAGGCCGCCCCTACCGGACACAAAAACGTTCTCCCTCGGTAGGCCTAGTTCATTTCCGTAATCAAAATCGTCCCTACGTCTTCCGGCACGAGTGCTTGCCGTTAAGTACCGGTGAAACCGATGCACAAACGAGTGGCCGGCTAATAAGATCCTGGTCATGTCAAAAATAATTCATCAAGCGTCTGTACTCTTCACTGCAGACATACACGTAACAAGCACTGCAGACATAGGCTACACGTAACATGCGTAATACATGTACATAGCAATGCACAGGCTCCTGTG
The DNA here is from genome assembly GCA_002633025.1 of Notospermus geniculatus. Lineage (NCBI taxonomy): Eukaryota > Metazoa > Nemertea > Pilidiophora > Heteronemertea > Lineidae > Notospermus > Notospermus geniculatus. The sequence goes on along the minus strand of NMRB01000744.1, from coordinate 14,870 downwards.
CACTGAGCATAGATCAATTTCACTCGTGCGAGCGGTGAAAAAAGTCTCTCCTACCGACCACAAAACATGCAAAACACAAAGTCACAGTCCTGCCGGGTTCGCCAGATGTGTGGTTTCCCCCTTGGGTCCAACACGGCCTCGTAGCATCAGGTTCGCGGCAGTAGGAGGAGGAAGAATACAAGAACACAAGAGACGGAGGTTCATCAAAATCGAGCACGTGTATTCTCCAAAGTTCTCAGGTGTACAATAGGTGGCAGCACCTTACGGCGCTGTTTTATTTGGCGGGAAAACCGCCGCATCACTGGGATGATACAACTGATTACTGTAGAAAGATCCACCTTCACAAGGGAATCGGTTCTGCTGTTCCCAACAGAAGCTGACACAACTCCGTCGTCACGGAGGTCAATGCCAGCACCGGAAGGCATGCACTCCAGAGCCCCGCCGGCAAAGTCATTGTACAAGTCACGCACAGTTAATGTACCGGGAACGTTGATGCCGAACCAGGGCTTTACTACAGCAGCCCCACAAACGATTTGCAAAACTACAAACCCATCGTTATCCATAAAAGGCGATTTTCACAAGTTTTTCGTGTACGAACAGCGACATCCATGAATTTCATAGCTGGCGGCGGCACATGGTGCATGTCATGTGCATGCAGAACCGGCTTGGATGATGCATAGAGAGAAACACGAGATACTTTAAAGCGACCACTAGTAACACTGGCGGTTCACAGGTGGCGCGCGCAATCAATATCGACGATCTTTGTGAAAGCAGACGATCGAAATGGAGAAAAAACACAGTTTTTAGGATAAATATAAAATATTAAAAAAAATCGGGACGGACTCGAGGCAAAAATCGGGACGGACGGTGATGAGAATCTATTTATTAATTTTACATGGCCTTATATCAAACATTGCACTTACCCCGCAGCTTCACCAAAAGGCTCCTACCACCAACTCAGACTGACTAGCTATAACTTTTAGAACTCCAAAAACCCTCAAATACCACAAACATAAAATCACCCAAATCAATACATGTATCACGTAAAAGAACTACCAACAACAAAAACAAGAAATATTTATTTACAAATATACACATGAGTTTGTGACATTCCTCCACTTTGAAAAAGTGTGTCCTCACTTTTGAGTGTACAGTATGAATTGATGTCCTCCAGCTTAACTTCCATTCAAAACCAAAGATAATTGAACCAAACTTTGGTTTTTGAAATCCCATGATGTGGGGCTTTATCTGTGCATGATATGCTTCAGGATATTGTACCTCTACGATAAAGAGCTGTACTGGTTGCGGGCCGTATAATTTTAATGGATTGGCATTGCAGGAATTCAGGGATGTGCCCAGCAAAATTCTGAGTGCTAGGTATTTATAGGGCCTTGGACGGATTTCATGTACATTGATGCTCATTCCTGACCCTATAAAATGTTTGGCAAGTGTTTTAGGCAGCGAATGCTGGAGTAGAGATTGTGAGCTTCAGTGTCAGATAGATCGCCCCACCCAGCATGGGCACATCCCTGGAAATATGTCAAAAAAATTGAACATTGATCAGTTCTAGAGGCCTTCAGAAGGGGTAGAAGGATGTATGTAGCCCCTCAAAAACAATGGAATTCATTGAGTTCTTGACTTTCATTACCTGAATTCTTTCATTTGGGACTATAAATATTGACTTGGCATGTCGCTTTTCCACCATAAACTCGTTCAGTTTCATGGGTGTTTTAATTTCCGGTGGGATTTCAATCATTTTTTTTGGGAGTTTGCAAACTTTAAGTGAAACTCTGTATTTTTCAGTGCTGGGAAATGATCATGGGTGAAGTTCCGAAATTCTTCTTCATCTAGTTCCAGAGGAATCCGACTGCACGCTCTACTGCCAGAGGAAGATAATTCACCAGCAGGACAGCCTGTAATGAATGTATTAACGTATTACATGTACTTAAAGTGTTTTTCACATTGAACTGGCCAAAGGTACTTGGCTGACCTCTTGTCACTAAACTGTAATGGCATGATCACAAATAATAATGTTACACAACCCTCGGCAGCCAGTGTCATGGCTGACCAGCTTTGGCTGACAGCATGAAAGAGCTATAATCTCTTTTCAAGTCAGTGTTGTGCAACACCACTACCTCTTGGTAAATGTGATCTGGTCACATTCCTGAGTTCAACTAAGTACCTTTGGCCAGTTCAATGTGAAAAACACTTTAGTAAAAGTTAGTTTTCTAGTAGGAAGTCTTTGCCAACAAGTTTATATGGCCAATTTTCAAAATTCTAAATGCATTATAGGCTACACTAGGCAAAAATAAGTATTTGGATAGGGACTACTTTTAGTGTGCTTTACTTTCAATTTTCAATTCAAAATTACTTAGTCAATATAGATTTGCTAGATTTTCAATTCCCAAAGGTAGCGATTTTCAAGCACTTTAGGTGTCACAGTCTTTAATCGATGAGTCTATTAGAGTACATGTATATACAAGTATATTTCGCCTAGTGAAAAGAGTCAATTTTATCAAAGTAACCCTGTGAACCATCTTTGGCCCAGTTTCAAGAAAAACCTTAAGTCCAAAACTAAAGTTAAGGCTCCACTGTATTGAATTTTACGTAATTTCAAAGTGTTGGGAGGCTGTGATGCAGAGGTCTCATAGCCTCGTGAAGGTCCCCAAAATGCTTGCATGATATCATACGTACTTAAAAAATAAATCCTTAGTTTTCAGCACGGCATCGAAAAAACAGCGGCCAGAGCTCTAATATATCCACATTGAGCATAGTACATCGTACACTACACTAACGTCGGAGGACGTAAGCACTTTCTGAATTCAATACAGTGTGGCTTTCAGTTCGCCATGGGACATGAATTCAATACAGTGTGGCTTTAAGTTCGCCATGGGACATGGTCTACGCTAATACAGTGCCTTCATTTTGGACTTAAGTTTGAACTTAAACTCAAGCTTTTTCTTGGAACCGGGCAACTCGTACCGGGCCCCGATCGACATCTTTTCGAAATGGCCATCAAAGCGTACGATGCTAAGGCCCTGTACTGTATTAGTGCACATGACCTCATTGTGAAGGGTGAAGCATCCCAGCCAATCCTAAGTTAAACCACCACCATTTACTCTAGTCATGTTCGACGGACTCCAAGTGCATGTCATTCTCTTCTTCGTCATCTGAGTCTGAAGTTACGAAATCTTCTTCGTCTGATGACGCAATTTCAATCTCGCATAGATCATCATCTTCCTCATTCTGTTCCGACTGAAGTGCATCAACGTGGGGCACAAGTTCATCTGGGAATTGTCGGCCACTGAAATATTTCATTTCATATTCGCCATCCGTCAATACCCAGCCATCCTCTTTAGTGGGATGTTGGTTTATGGTAACATTGGTCCGCCTTTCCCCACATTTGCGCTACAAATGCCGCATGGTTGATTTGTTCTTGCACTTCTACCAGGCATGGTCGCATCAACACCTTGCAGTTTTTCCAGCGGATTTTTGCAGGAGGCGGAAGGGCTGTACGCCTTGTGGAAAACGTCGTAGCGTTGCTTATTAAGTGACATTTAGAGTCTTTTGCTCCGTACATCTTTGCAACAAAATGTGTCAGTGCCATCATGCTGGATTCATTTAACTTTCCATCCACTTTAGACATGGTTGAGAATGCTTTCTGGGCCGCTTTGTCATTTTCCAGCATCTTATATGGTCGGACCTTTCCCTTTCTGAAGAAGGCGGGCGTGCAGTCGCATCCCGTAAAGGCATGGATCCTGTCAAAGAGTTACACAATGATGAACCAATCACCGACCTTATTGCTGTTAGATCAATGTACCGCCTATTGTTTTGCCCAGCAGTTCCAGTATCTATATTATATTAGTCTAAGGCGATTTCTGTAATAAACTCAAACTNATTTGATAAAACCATATAAGCCTGATTGATAAGCTTAAAGGATTCACCAGATGATGATGATGATGATGTGGTGGTGCCATCTTCGTCATGCTCGTTACCTTTTGTTGCTTTATCTGGGTGATACTTCAGAGCTAGACGTTTAAAAGCAGAACGAACTTCAGATTGGGGTGCTCCTACTTCCAACTCAAGGGTGGAGAAGTTCCCCGCGATGGAACAACTAGTTTCTTCTATTTTCGATGCCGCCATTTTTTATGACCCAAAATGTACATGCCAGACCGTGTGCATAAAATACGTGTAGTAGAGATAGGCTACGCCGTCTAGAATGCTCGGAATTTCTTGGTTAATTTCCTGCTTTCCTGCCGTGAACTACCATGATTATAGCTTATCTCAAGAGTCTATCGTGTACATAGATGAAGTTACGTGGACAAGTGCACTAGTACGTTGCTGACTTATCCTCTAAATTTGGCATTTAATCGACATTCTAACGAGAAATTCAAAATGTGCAGCCATCTTGATGACGTCACATGCACGCGACATGACCTCATAGTGAAGGGTGAAGCATCCCAGCCAATCCTAAGTTAAACCACCACCATTTACTCTAGTCATGTTCGACGGACTCCAAGTGCATGTCATTCTCTTCTTCGTCATCTGAGTCTGAAGTTACGAAATCTTCTTCGTCTGATGACGCAATTTCAAACTCGCATATAGATCATCATCTTCCTCATTCTGTTCCGACTGAAGTGCATCAACGTGGGGCACAAGTTCATCTGGGAATTGTCGGCCACTGAAATATTTCATTTCATATTCGCCATCCGTCAATACCCAGCCATCCTCTTTAGTGGGATGTTGGTTTATGGTAACATGGTCCGCCTTTCCCCACATTTGCGCTACAAATGCCGCATGGTTGATTTGTTCTTGCACTTCTAGCAGGCATGGTCGCATCAACACCTTGCAGTTTTTCCAGTGGATTTTTGCAGGAGGCGGAAGGGCTGTACGCCTTGTGGAAAACGTCGTAGCGTTGCTTATTAAGTGACGTTTTAGAGTCTTTTGCTCCGTACATCTTTGCAACAAAATGTGTCAGTGCCATCATGCTGGATTCAGTTAACTTTCCTTCCACTTTAGACATGGTTGAGAATGCTTTCTGGGCCGCTTTGTCATTTTCCAGCATCTTATATGGTCGGACCTTTCCCTTTCTGAAGAAGGCGGGCGTGCAGTCGCATCCCGTAAAGGCATGGAATCCTGTCAAAGAGTTACACAGTGATGAACCAATCACCGACCTTATTGCTGTTAGATCAATGTACCGCCTATTGTTTTGCCCAGCAGTTCCAGTATTCCATATATTTGCCCTGAAATTTTTGGAGTGGTAGAGGAGAACTACTGCAATATCAGTGTCGGATGCCCTAACAATGATATTCTGTGCATCTCTTTTACGATCTATTTCCTTCACGTGTGTACAGATCAGGGTATCCGCTTCTTCGCAATTGCTTACCAAAGGAGGTACTTCTTCCCTGACCACAACATCATTGGTCACAAAGAAATGAAAGCAGACCCCCTGGTATGACATATAGACGTGTCTTTGCTGAATGATCAAACAATAATGTGGCCATTCATCCGCAAGGAAACGAGGAAGTTGCTCCTTAAATGATATTGACTGCAGTGCGTCTGTTAAACTAATCGGACGTCGTTGTTCTGGTCCTGTGATCAGGAACGGTCTCAGCTCTTCATCACTTAGCCCTCTCCGTTTGCGTTCGCTGTTCTTTATGGACGGTGTTGGGTACGACATCAATCCTAGTCGTTGATAAGGAAGTGGCATGCTGCAGTACATGTATTCCTGATGCAAAACCCCCATAGGTTACCGGCTGGTGAGGTGGCAAAGTACGGAGTAGAAAATTGCCGTCTATCACACGTGGGTCACTTTGACTTGGCACCGAGCTCACTTGATGCTTGCTTTCCAAAAGCTTTAGTAGAGAGCTCTTTTCTGTTTTGTGCATCATCCCATCACCAGAGCAAAGTGTCAGTGGAACTGGCGTCAGAGGGTAAGAGCTTAGAAGCAAGGCGTGGAATGACTTCAAAAAATAAAGTACTACACTAGGAGGGGCGGCATACGGCCGACCACAGCGCCATCCCACGACTCCCTTCGAAACTACAGCACAATACAATAACTAAGACTCATTGAAACGTAATGCATGGAACTACATTAATATCAAGTGGATCCCTCAAATAGCCTCCTAAACGTGGTGAGCTATACACTGTATGTGGAACCTAGAACAGCACCACATCCAGTGCAAATACACCTTAGGTTTTCAGCATGACCTTTGTGAGAGTTGAATGTGGCAGAGTAATTTTGTTGAAATTTTCCCTCAGCAGACGCTCAATCACACTCAAGTTCAAGCAAAATTTTTCATAGCCAAAACAATAGGGCGTCAATAGTATAATACTTCATAAATTCAGATGTACAAACTTTGCACGCCATAAAATTAACAAATTCAGTGAAAATATAATACCGAGATCAATGTCTGCCAGTGAAGAATTCACACATGAATTAGTTCGTGCCGTCCGTCATGTTCATTCAAATTCCATGTACCTCAGTCAGACAGCGAATGGTGACCTTTTCAAAGGGAGTCTTGTCTGTGGTAAAGCAACCAGGTTCCCACGGTCGTCCATCTTAAAGTTCTTTGGCGACCACTGAATAGGTGGCTTCATCAAAATGGGATAAAGTAATTTCCGGCCATAGCGATCCTTATTGATCAAATAATCCCAGCCCTCTGTGAAGTCAACAAAATCAGCTCGTTGGTAGGCTTTGTAGCCTCGGATTTTGGCGGGAGCTGGATTGACATCAATCCAAGATTTATACGGCTGCTGTACAACGCAGTGCCATTGCTGGGACCAAGGTATAATCGAGAATACCCACTGCATGAATGAGATTTTCAGCCTCACTTTCAGGGTTTTGGTGAAGTATACTGCATGCATGTAATTGAAAAGTTGTCGTTAAAAAGAAGTTTACCTCATAGAATGCCTGTGCCACTGAGCAAGCTGAGACAATCTGGCACTGGCTTTGTCGAAGTAGTAGAAGATATCAGTCAAAATTTCATCTAGCCGGAATGACAGCTCATCAGCCCCCTTCTTCGCTGCAATATGAATGAGATGGATAGGGCAACCAGCCAGGAACATCTTGTCATGTTTGTGCTTGCGGACGTATCGGAGGAGCGTCAGAGGAGATTATAATACATGTAGATTGGAACACTACTGGAGTTTTTCCTGTCTCTGTGCCGGTACTTGTTGTAAATTTGAGCAGGATTGGTACGAGCCACTGTAATGTCTAGATATTCTGAAAACAGTTCTAGTTTGGGTTTATAGTCTGATATCAACAATAGTAGAAATGTCATTAGACTTGACACTGATGGTCTAATTGGTTCATGGTGGCCATCTTGAATTCTGGTTTCGAACATTTTTACAGGTTCCATTGGATTCCTTGATTGGTGAAACACTACGTGTTGACATCAAAATTGACATCAAAGGCATTTCCGAATGATTTCAACGGCCAAACCCGCACTGTTATGTTTTCGTATATTGAACAGCATTTACGATATGTAGCCGCCATCTTGGATTCCAATATGGCCGGTCTTTTGGATCAAAATTTTACATGCACCATTGAATTCCTTTGATGTAAAATCATGGGTGTGGAGGCGAAATTCATCCAATTCGTCCAAGTGGAGATCAAGATTAGCGATTTTAGCCGAAAATGGCGGCCATCTTGGATTCCAATATGGCGGATGCCAAAAATCAATTTTCTTCGTGCACCATTGAACTTGCAGTACTAGAAAACACGGGTATACAAGCTAGAATTTTGTCCCCAGTATATTCTGAGATATCGCATGTTTTAGACCCTGAGAGCAGCCATTTTTAAATTCAAGATTGCGGCCACCAGCGGGCGTGATTTTTGGGGGTCTCGTTAGAAAATGACTTGTATGGACCCAAAGAATATCCATGCAAAATTTGACACTTCCCCCAAAACTGAACAATTCTGCGAAAAATTGACCTGGGCCGCTTGACCATACATCACCATGCTCTCAGTCATTTATTTTGAAACAGCTATGTACTNAATTGTCCACTGGTTTCGAACATTTTTACAGGTTCCATTGGATTCCTTGATTGGTGAAACACTACGTGTTGACATCAAAATTGACATCAAAGGCATTTCCGAATGATTTCAACGGCCAAACCCGCACTGTTATGTTTTCGTATATTGAACAGCATTTACGATATGTAGTCGCCAATATGGCCGGTCTTTTGGATCAAAATTTTACATGCACCATTGAATTCCTTTGATGTAAAATCATGGGTGTGGAGGCGAAATTCATCCAATTCGTCCAAGTGGAGATCAAGATTAGCGATTTTAGACGAAAATGGCGGCCATCTTGGATTCCAATATGGCGGATGCCAATAATCAATTTTCTTCATGCACCATTGAACTTGCAGTACTAGAAAACATGGGTATACAAGCTAGAATTACGTTTTTATCCCCAGTATATTCTGAGATATCGCATGTTTTAGACCCTGAGAGCAGCCATTTTTAAATTCAAGATTGCGGCCACCAGCGGGCGTGATTTTTGGGGGTCTCGTTAGAAAATGACTTGTATGGACCCAAAGAATATCCATGCAAAATTTGACACTTCCCCCAAAACTGAACAATTCTGCGAAAAATTGACCTGGGCCGCTTGACCATACATCACCATGCTCTCAGTCATTTATTTTGAAACAGCTATGTACTTGTGACTGCCCCATAGGCACACGTCCGTTGGAAAACAAGGGGCGAAAGATGAACGACAAAGATCGAATATCGAATATGACTAATGAATATGTATTACAATGTTCAAATCCACTCCATAACTTCGACAGACTTTGATTCGATATAATCAGCGCTAACAGCAATGTCAATGGTACTCCTAACGGTGCTTAATGGTACTCTCAACGGTACTCTTAACGGTACTCCTATTGGTTAGACCATTCCTGCAAAATAATAATCAATAGTACTAAGAATAGTGCTTCTTATAAACAAGTAATATAATCCATTGAGCCTACTACTTAACGAAGCGCCCACTGATGTCTAGTGATAGCCATCGGTGACGTCATCAGATACGCCCCTTTTCACTTACACCATGCGCAACGCGCTGAACGTCACAACTTGGGCGATAATACAATACAATACCGGTATTTGCAAGTATACTACATGAAACATCCTCAAGATGATCTCGATTAAATGAACATGTAAAAGTTAAAACGACACGTTGAGCTACATCAGTGACTGGGGTGACAACGCCCTGTGGTGAAAGAACGCTCCACACCAACGCTAATGACACAACATTTTCCACAGCAATCTGTCTCCTTTTTACACACAATGATGAATATTCGTTCACAAGGTTCACATGATGTGTCACCTAATCTTCTGTCTTTGAATCTGAACTTCCTTCCTATGTTCCTACCTTATTGGGCCTAATATGATAACTCTAATATGATAACTACGAATAATAATAATCAGGCAATGCCTGCAATACGGCAGTATGAACCTCACCATGCTGCTGCTGCTGTTGTTGATCTCCTGCTTTTCAGCACTCACTACATATCCCATGTTCCTTACAACTTCAAGGATTTCCTCTAACTTATGAATATCAATGGTTTTAACAAAAATGACGGAGTCGTCAACAATGGTGACTGTTCGTTCTGACTCCATCCCAGCTTCTGTCCCATGCAGAAAATCTGCCCCTCTCGGTGTCACCCAATGCAGCCCAGAATCTGCATAAGACAGAAACTGGATGGTACGAGACCATTTCTTAACTCTAGCAGAAAGTTCGCTGGCAACCAATCGTTTTTTGACATTCTTTATCTTCTCCTGCAAGAACTCTGGAAGACCATTTCGCATTTCCGTAGGCTGCCAATCTACTGGCAAGAAGCCATTCTGTTCGCCTTTCTTTACAATTTGGGACGTCCAGTTTGCCGTTGCTGAAAAAAAGGAAGGAATGAAATAATAAACCTGTGCGCGTGTGTGCCTACTACAGCTATACGGGGGGAAATATGCCACACCAGGTGCGACAGGGATCAATGTCCTAGGAATTGAAGTCCCCCAAAACAATAGCCCACTATTTTAAGGTTGTACCCGGATGGCCATGGTCTCTCTAGCCACATATTGTAATCCCTCGCTGAACAATAAGACCGGACTTTGATTCCAGGAGGACATTGATCCCTGTCACACCGGCGTAGTAGAGAGAGATTTCGCAAAGCCCCCGAAACATCTACACGATAGCCTACCATATCGTTCACAGGTCTAAAGGCCTGAACCCACTGTCGCGTTTTCCCGCCGCGGTTTCATCACTGCCAGACAAATTATTTGTTATACTCTCGGTCCGCTGCCTTTTAACAAAGCATTTTCTGCGACTGACCCACTGACGCGTTTCCCGCTGCGGGAAAACGCGTCAGTGGGTTCGGGCCTTTAAGGCCTGAACCCACTGTCGCGTTTTCCCGCCGCGGTTTCATCACCGCGCGACAAATTCTTTGTTATATTCTCGGTCCGCTGCCTTTTAACAAAGCATTTTCTGCCGGTGCGTTTCCCCGCTGCGTGAAAACGCGTCAGTGGGTTCGGGCCTTTAAGGCCCGTTTCCACGTTAGCGTTTTACGCCGCGTTTTGACGCTTCGCCCATTGTTTTGAAGCAGAGCGGCGGAAAATAATCAAAGATTTGACGCATCACGCGGCGTAAAACGCTCTAGTGGAAACGGGCCTTAACGCGGGCACAGAACAAAAGGATAGACGTTCACGTTAGCGTTTCGGGAGCCTTGCGAAAACTATCTATTAATTACACTCACCCCTTCACAGAATGCCCGCCCCACCCCCAACAATAGCCCCGCCTCCCCCATAAAAAAATTTAAAACTCGTGTTGGCTGCATTATGCCTGCATCTGATAAAGTAACTGTTTTTTTGCTGTATTTTTGAAAAGGTGGAAGGCGGGCTCACCTGTTATTTTATCTTTGTTCTCTTCGTAGAAGTATAGAAAAAAAATAGAATTGTGCTTCCGTAAGTTTTTCAGTTTTTCCGTTGTGTTGCATTGTGCAGGTTTGCCTAAATTCGTTTAGAAGCTTCTGCCATCTTGGGCTTTCGATGTCACTTATTTTCCTCGGAAATGGCTTTCTTTTTTGGACCTCTTTCATTTTGGGGACCTTGGACTTCACAGGCTCCTCTGATACTGGAGGGGTGTGTGACGTGAGCACCGCGACACTCTCTTCTAGTTCGTCTACAACGAATTCTTTGATGCCCTCTAACTCTTCGTTGACCATAGCCCGAAGTTCTTCAAATTCATTCGGTTTTTCCGTCATCGGATTATCCGCCGAATAAATCTGTGGAAAAAGTAAGGAGGCTGTCAGTATAAAGCCTCATTTACATTACACGAATTAAACCGGGTCAGTAGATTCGCCCCGTATCAGGTTACAAATTTCTCAAAGCGATGTAAACGAAACCGGGGTAGAATCGACTAACCTCTGTTATGACAACCATGCGCTATACAGTCAAAATGGAGGCGCCAATTTCAGTTGTCCTGCAACACTGGCGTTTACTCCGGGGCACATCAAAGGACCTCACCTCAGTGGTGCCTCACCACTTTTACTAGTGGGGTAAACTAGCCGCATTTACATTACGAATTTTACCCTGGGCAGATTCGTTTTATCACGGGGCAAATTCGTTTAACCCGGGGTAACTTCGTTTAACCCAGGGCAAATTCGTCTAACTCGTGGCAAATTCACGCAGTTTAAATGCGGCAGTCTTGTTCGTCAAGTTAACCCCGTAGTTCCGTGAAACTGTCGCGACCAATAACACTTTTTTTTTGTCAAACTCATCCCCTTGGTGCCGTGAAATAGTCGTGAAGGCGGCCACCGGTTATGCCAATCGTAGTCAAAGTTACCAGCAAAGTTTTCGGGTGTGGTCAATTTTAGTATAAAACTTGTGGTGCGGGTTTCATTGAAAAAAAAACACCAAAACGCAGTAGATATATCGGGTGTCCCAGAAAAAGTGAACCGCTTTGTGAACCGATTTCTGACAAGTATTTCCCCAGCGATAGATAAACCGAATTCATTGAAAATTTTCACATAGTAACCTTAGGGTATCATCAACAAGTCTGCGAAATATCTAAGAGATCAGTCGCAAATTGTGCGAGTATTGTCAAATTCTAAACAGCATGTCAACACCTGGCAGCTGGCATGAACATGATAAAGGCCACATTGCACAGCTCTTGGATTTTTTTACATGCTGTTTTGAATTTGACAGTATTCGCATAATTTGCGACCTATCTCTTAGATATTTTGCAGACTTGTTGCTGATCCCCTCAGGTTATTCTGTGAAAATTTTCAATGAATTCGGTTTATCTATCGCTGAGAAAATACTTGTCAAAAAGCGGTTCACTTTTTTTGGGACACCCGATATACCCGACCGTCGGTTCCCCAGTTCATAAAAGGGGCCGAGGAAATAAGATGTTCTGTGGTATGGCTGGGATCATTTCACTATTACTGCATGGATTTCAACCAAACTTGGTATAATAATAGCNCTATAGAGTGGCAGGCGGCCGCCTAGTTTGGTGTTAGGGCCAGTTCGCTCTTTTCTCTTATTTTGTTCACGTCTAAATTTTGCTCATTTTAAATTACACAAGCCATAACGTATAAAATCCTTTTCTTTCAGCTTAATCAGTGGCCTACTTATAACACGTCTTCTTTATATATCGGGTGGGCATAAAAAATGGGCCGTACTTTGACACTCGATATCTCCGAAACCCTCTTACGTCAGCTTCTAAACATTTACACACTCAAAGGCCATCATGTCCTAAGTATACAGAGCAAATTACAATTTCATCCTTTAAGATTTCTGTTCATGGGACCAAAATCAAAATAAAGAGTCAAAAACGCATGTTCCGGACATTTCAAAATGATGTCCAACCTTGTTTCACTTGAAAAGGTGATCAATTGGTCCTCCATCTACTCGGTAGACGGCGCGCAAACGTTTCTTCCATGAACTGATTGAGTTCCGAATGTCCTTAAAGGAGCTGGACGTCCAAGTTGTAAACACGCGCCCACTGGTTCTCTATCCACGCGACGCCTGCGGTGCTGCCACCTATTGTCCGTGATATGTACTGACGTGAGTATCGTGAGTTAGTTGCATTGGACCGGGCACCAGTCTAACGATTACGGGGCGCTACTGGTGCTGCCACCTTCACGAAGGAATAAAACTAGTTTGCCGACCACTGTTTGTAAACAAACTGGTTTGTTTGCAACTTGGACGTCGAACTCCTTTTAGAGTAATATTTTTCCAGCAGTGCTTTTAGTTCGTCCTCACTGAATTTTTCCGCGCGACCCTCATAAACCTTCTCGCTCAGAGAATTCCACACGGAGTAGTCCATGGGATTGCAGTCGGGGCTCTGCGGTGGCCACTCGTCCTTAGTTATGTATGAATGAGTCACTTCCGACTTCCTTTCTAAAGTACCTGTCCTTTTCAACTTTCTGATCACATTGTTAAACGGAACTTTTATTCCAGTTTTTTTTCCACGGAATTCTTTCACAATTTTTGCCCCTCTCCAACACTTTTCAGTGAAACATGTTGCGATCAATTCCCTGTCCGCCGCGGAGAAAACCATCTTGATTCAGCAAAACTTGGGCCTATCTGGCAGAAGAGTCTCTGACACTAGAGCCAGACAATTTTCCCAGACAGCACTTGATTGACGCGTGTCGTACAAATGCAGCGCGCCCTCTACTCATGACACTTGATAGGTGATGCAATGTGGGTCACCGGAACGTGCGTTTTTGAGGCTATGTTTTCATTTTAACCCTGTGTACAGACTACTCAAGCTATAACCTTGAGAATTGGTGAGTATATTAACAACATCATGCCATTTGAATGTCTAAAGTTTGAAACGGTTTGAAAAAAGGATAATGGACCAATGCAGCATCAAAGTACGGCCCATTTTTTTATGCCCAGCCGATATACCTTCTCTTTATAACCAACGCCAGCACCTTACATTGGGGCCTGTGTGCTCTACCCATCTGGTCAGCCTAAACTTTTTACACCTTCCTTTTTTTCCAGGGCTTCCTTATTATTACTATCTACACTTAGGATCTAGCTCATTCACTTCTGGAATTTTGACTGGAAAGTGCCTGAAGAAGACCCCGGTTGAAGGGTTGCATATATCGAAGACGACTTTAATTATATTGTTTCACATCGTGTGTCGTTTTTGTGCTTTATTTTGTCCACTTGCATCATTACAATTATATTGAAAAACACAGTCGTAATAAAATAAAAATAAGAAGTCAAAAACGGTTCTGACACATTTTGTATCGTTCGAATTGAAATTTACGGCCATTCCACGTTGCTAAGTATCACGTGGAAAAAGTCAGACCGAATCATCAAAATGAAAATTCTATAACAGTTCCATGAGCGTCTGTCTTACGAGAAGAAAATGATTGCCTTTGTTTAACTTTCAGTTAGCGGCTGCAGCCTTGAAGATGCTGTCGTCCCAGCGAATTCCACCATGCTAAACCGGCCAAATGGTTACATACCACCGGGTTTTGTCCTGAGGATTGGTTGTCAGCTTGGTTATGTATTCCCCAACAAAGTTGGCGATGTCGAATTGGAGTGCGCGTCTGATAACACTTGGTTAGGGGATATACCTTTTTGCGTTGGTAAGTTATCTGAACAAGTGTACAAGCATCATCAGCTCTTACAACTGTGCACAGAATCATCGGTCTCTGAAATTGACGTGTCGTAATGTTACCAACTTACTGTCTTGTCACACTTTTTCACACTCCCATCAGGCCTCCCTGAGAGTCCAGAGAGCCAACTCAGCTGATAAATATGGGAGAAATTACCAATCGACCGAGGCTGATTCCTTCCATTTTGAACGCACAGGAAAATGCCAAATACCATTTTAAAGGGAGACATCCGAAAG
>NMRB01000743.1:249896-290150 GCA_002633025.1 Notospermus geniculatus | reverse complement strand
TAATGACTGGTACCATGATGTAACTTAGCCTTCCCATTATCATCCTACAAGGTTTGGTTGAATTCTAATCAGTAATATTGAAATGATCCCAGGCGTACCGCAGGACAATGGAGTTGCTATGCTGTTGCTAGGGATTACATAATTGGATAATGAGTGGTACCATGACGTAACTTAGCCTCCCCATTATCATCCTACTGTTCCACTTAAGTTTGTCGTCTTGAAATTGTATTTGATTATTCTGAACTATTCTTTTAACATTGTAATTAGGCCTATTAGTAACGAATTTATTTCTTGTTTTAGCTGATATAGGCCTATGTAGGCCTAGTCCCCAATACTGCCCGGAGTTATTGGGTTTCATGAAATACCAGTAAATAAAAATTGAATTTTAGGCCTATTTTAGTGTCGTTCAATAGCACCTCAACTGTGTTAGGCTATATTAGGCTAGGTCATGGTGCATTACATTTCTTCTTCACTTTCAAAAATAAAACAGCTTTTAACGTCAAATTTTATGTAGAAAAAATAGAATTTATATTACACATAACATTGTGGTAGTTTCATCTGCCGGTCTGGTTGTAAACAAATCATTCAGTTTAAACTCATTATTATCTGTTAACTCAATGATAATGTAGTTATTACTGTCGCAATGAAGTTTAACATGTTTTATATCATGGGTTTCTATCAAGAACTGCCAATTGCGGCAGAACTCTCTTAAACTAAAATGTCGGTTAAGTGGAAATTTTTTATCAAAAATGTGTTTTACCACGAATTTATCATAATTATATTTTAGTTTCAAATTATCAAAGCATAAAACACTTTCTCGGGTAAACCTTTTAGCATATTCTTCAATGCTTTCATTAGGGTTTCTAGTGACACTCAAATTTTTATCACATACTTCTTCAGCATTTAGAATTTCACTTTTTTCATACCCACGATCAGTGATTAAAAAATGAAAAACTTTTACACTTTCTGGGAGAAAATCACCTATCCACCAAGAATTATAAAATGAAATATTTTTTAAGGTAATAGATTTTATAAAATAATAATTCTCTAAATAAATTTCAAACGTAGCTTGTTCACATTCTGGTTTATCGATAAAATAGTCTATATCTGGCATTTAATTAAGAGTAAATTGGTGGAGCTGATGGTAACGGCGGTGTAGAGTAATAGTAATAATTATAGATATGGTTTACTGTTGTTTCAATTTTTCTATCATCTCTGATTGGGCTAGTTTCCTTCCTTCTTCTAAAAAAGTCTTTTTAAGTGCTTCCATATCAACGTTTTGATTTGTAACGGTAGTTTCTTTTTGTTTTTTTCTTATAGCATTTTTCAGGGTAATATATTTCTCCTTTTCACTGGTAATTAGTGAGAATTCTTCTTCGGTAATGTGGGAATCTGATAAAGCTCTACTAATTAAATTATTAACGGTGTTTAATTTCGAGATAGCTAACATTCCTATTTTTTCATGTTTTTTAAAAAATTTAAAGTTGAAGAAATAAGTGCGCCTCCAATCGTTACGGCTCCTAATGCTATTCCAACTGGGGTTGCAATTATACCGGCTAATGCAGTTACACCAACCGAGCCGGCAGCAACACTTGTAAAATTTAAGAAATGATTAGTATAAGAGAAACCGTTAAATGCCTTCATGTATTTAGAATGAATTGCTCTTCGAAATTCTATTTCACTCTCAAAGAATTTTTTTATTTCTGAGATAAGTTGTAATCTAAACTGAGTGGGGTCTGGAACCACCGGTTGAGGGTTGTAAGGTGGTGGTATAAAAGGTTGCAAATCTGGGTACATTGGTCGAGTATTGCTCTTGTCTTCATCCGCCATTTAATTATAAGAAATAGTTGAGTCTGGGAGATTGATGATTGGTGGTCTTGGTTTAGGTTTAGGCTTTTCGGGTTTAGGAATAGGTTTAGGGATTTTAGGCGGTTCAGGTGGTTCAGGCACAGCGATCGCTGTATCATCGGGTTCTGGTTTTATATCCGAATCTCGTTCACGGTTTGATTCCTCTAACATTTTTTGCCAATTTTTCGGTCTTTTAGAATAACCCCAATATCTACTCATTTATTAAGCAGATCTTATAACTAATTCGTACTGAATTTCCGCTTCATTAAAATTTATTTTTCTATTATTTTCATCTGTAATCCAAATTCTTAATTTGTTAAATCTTTCTAAGCAGGGTCTTCCCATCATGTCAGTCGTTTTGTACTGTAACATTTCTCCGAATTTGCATTTTTTAATTGGTAACCTAACAAATATATCACTTCTCTCACCATTAAGTAGCATATGGTCTTTGTTAATTATATCACAATGAATTAGAAAATAATCAAAAGGCCTAAAATTGATTGCAGTATCGCCTGTTATTATCCCTGTTGTTCTATCTTTTACAATTGGTCCCTTGTATCTATTATAGAACCCTAATAATTTTTTTGTATTTTCTTCTACAAGGAAAGTGTAATCAGCAACGGTTTTTCCTCTAGCTAATGTAAATAAAATTTCTATCTTAGCATCATGGGGCCGTAATTCAAAATTCATAAAATCCTTACTTAGACCTTTGTTATGAAGTTGATTTTTAAATGCTTTGGTAAATTGTGCTAAATTATAAAAACCATCCGGTATGTTAAGATGTTTTCCTTGTTGGTCTATATAGATAACAAATGTATTATTTTTTAAATCATCTGAAATATTGTAAAAAGTACAGGGTATTCCTGCGTAAATAATTCTGATATTTTCTACATTTTCTACTTCCTCATCTAATTGGACTGTCAGATCATTTGCCTCTTGATCGGGATAATCCTTTGAGTTTATCATTAACATTTTTTCCTTCATTTACTCCATAGAAAATGCGGTAGATTTTTGAGATTTTTCATCTTTGGGCACGGCGATCGTTGTATCAATTTTTACTGGTTTTTTAGGTGTCTCTGTAAAAACTTTATACTTTCCCCATTTACACCAAACGATTACACCGCCAATAACTAAAACTGTTGGTAAAACTAACCATGAAAAATTAGTTTGTGAGGGATTTTCTTCGGGTTGAGGTTGTGGTTCAGAAGCCGGGGGCTGTGGTTCTGGTTCTGGCTCTGGTTTAACTGGTGTGTTAGGCTTATTATTTAGTAAATTTTGTTTTCTCTTTTTTAATTCTTGGGATCGTCTTCCTAATTCTTTACTCCACGCTTCTGTTTTTCTGATCTAGGTTTTTTCGGTGGGATGTTATCCGAAGTAGTAACAGTTGGGGGATCATTTTTAGGAGGTAAAATTTCTTCTTTTATTTCCGGTGTCTCGGTATCACTCATTTATTGAGGTGATTTTGTCTTTTTTCGGTCTTTCTGGAATAGTTGGCGGTTCAGTGTAGCTAATATTTCCAACAGTTATAAGACTTGTGGACGCGATTGCCATTAGTGCACCCATTTTTAAAGTTAACCATCCAGTCCACTTATCTACTTCAGTTCGTAAAATATAATCATTGCTCAAATCTTCGTATAGTTTTTCTTCGTTTTCTATTGGTAAAAATAAACTAGCTAGTTTGGAGTAAGATTTTAAAATGGTTTTACTAAAAGTATCGTTAACTCTAACAGCTAGTGCACTAGTGTAAATCCTGTGAAATTTTATTAAGTCTTTTTCGGTCATGTTGTCAAGGTCTTGAAAAGTTAGTTGTTTTCCAGTAAATTCCTTTGTTTTACCAGTTGCAACTAAAATTTCTAAATCTCCTTTAGCTTGTTTAGCTTGTTCTGACAAGGAATTAGCAGAATTTTGACTAAAATTTGTACTAGTTGTAACAGGTTTTTGACTAAAATTTTGACTAAAATTAACTGGTAGTTGATTGGTGTTAAAATTTTGTTGGTTTCTAGTTACCCCTTGTTGACTACTAGTAGTTGGGATTGTTGAGTTAGTTGACATAAAACCAATATCTTTCATTACGTTATCGACTAACTGGGTCTGAGAAAGATGGGGGAAATTTTGTCTCACAGAAGGATAGAGTCCTCTTGTGATAGAGTCCTATTTGATCAAAATTTCTATAAGAAAAACTTACTCGTACCTCTTCGGAAAACTATTTTTCAAACCTCTCTACTTTTCCATTCACTAAAACTCGCTGACCTAAATAACTTCTTTCATAAACGCGCCCCATTCATATCTAGCAAACCACGTTCCGCATTCCTGAGTTCTTTGTATAGCTGAGAATTTAATGCATGGATTTAACTGTGTGTACTTTCGTCCAAATTTTCGCAATATTCGTATAAGCAACGGGACTTTCAGGATTGAAAAACAGGTGATTTCAAGAAATTTATAGTATAAGGGAAGTGAGGGGATCTGGATGGAAGAGATTTTATTAGTTTGCAAGTTTAGGTAGGTATAGTTTTTGGAAAAAGCCCGGAAATAGGGATATTTTAGTGTATTTTAGCCTGGGGGTTGCGGCTAATCTTCCTCTTCCGTCCAGATCCCCTCACTTTCCTTATACTGACGACTTACGCGGATTCTACTGTATCTATTTTATCAAAGGCCACACCTATTATTTGGCACAGTGGTTCTAGAGAAAGCCTAGAGATTCTGTTTTTACCCTCAATCAAGATATTTGACATGATGAGGAATAAGTATTTTCACTTTTTGTCCTATTTGCGGCACATGAGTAAGGTCTGACCTATGCTAATATTTACATACAATATCAAGCAATTCTTCATCAAGATGAATGTGATTTTCTGACTTGTTCACTGTTTGTGGATTTCCACTGGTTGCTGCCTGGACACTTCTTTTATGGTTGATGCTCTCAAGACTTTATGAATATGAATATGATTCTGTTTACCTGCAGCTGCATTGATGGGTATTTTAACCTATTGATGTAATCATTGTCTCCGCCAATGCAGCCAGAGAGCTGAATGTGTGTGCTATCCAGCAATCCGATGACACCTTCTATTTCATATATCCTTTGGGAATTTTGTGCTATCTGGTCTTTTTCTTCAGGACTTTTGGCCAGTAGATAACCTGAAATTCAAGCAGCTGGTGTTGTCAAGGATTTGTTGTTATTTGGACTTGTCACCAGAAAAAGGGTCGTAGTCGCTCTGAGCATGTTTGAGAAGTATGCCTAGCCCTGGGCCTTTATTAACTATCTGAGTGATAATCTTTCTTCACAAGACTCAGGATCTCCTGGGTCATTTTGGTTCATAATGCTTCTTATAACTCATTTTGTGGTGACAGTTCATATTTGTCAATTGCTTTAAAATCTTAGAAAAAACAAAAATAATTCTGATAATAAATTCAGGTACTTGTCGTGCTTGTTCTTCATATCAATAGCCTACAATAGTACATTCTGATTGCCATGACTCAGGAAAAATCCAACCAGAAGGCACCACCAGAAAAGAAGACATAAGCTTATGCCTAAAGCAGCCCATACACGGCGCAATATTATTGCACAATATGGGGCCCAAATGGGTGGTCGTGTGCTTTTCGCATGATGGGTAGAAGAAAGATTGGCAATAATATTGCCCATTGTGATCCTCATATTGTGCAATAATATTGATCGTGTATGGGCCGCTTTAGGCCTGCCCCATCAAACCCCCTCAATATCTGAACTTAAAAATTAGGCCACGCCCTAGCCCTATAGGCTTATATTTTTTCAGAATCTGAGTACAATACAATAGAAAACTATTCACCTTATTTTTTTACTATTATTGTTCCTCTTTAAACACTAGTATCTGCACCTATATCTCGAAACACCACTTAATTCACAAACTGTCGACATTGACATATCAAACTGATTTGCGAATTTTCTCATTGATTCCTGGTTCACTATGCTTCTCCGGGGAAAGTGGTTTTCGCCCACCAGCGTTTCCACTGATAAGATCAATTTGAATGACTTCAAGGACACTATCAGTACAATGTCGCCCTTTCTAATTCTAAAGTGGAGATTAAAATCCCTCAGGGAATAGAGTGGGACAATATCCTCACAATACTCTGAGATTTTGGGCACTCGTGCCCGTCTCGTGCATTGAGACGTTGCCACAGCCACACTCAAAGCGTTAATAGTGGTCAGACGTGGGCTGTGGCCAAGTAAGAGCACTTAAAGCACATTTAAATTGGCGCCGCCATGATGTCAAACATGCCATGTAATCATCATCAACTCTACCGTGTTCGAGTGGGAATCCTACTCGTCATGCGCAGTGTGGGGGATAAGTCACCACTACGTCATCACACGCGCTACCGTACACGACCCTCGAGTTCGGAATCGAGGTCGGGCTTAATGTCAGAGTACGCACAAAAAATCTGGTCCTTTTCCTTTGGCCATTTCCAATTCAACCTACTTCTTTGAAGCTCACTTACTTCAGCCCCATGCTGGCTTGGGTGGAGAATGACAACTTTACCACGAAACAGCTCCCCTTCATATTCAACAATGACATGACCACCCTTCTTTAAGATAGATGCAAAGTCTTCTGCTACAATTTTGAAATCCGGTGGCTCCTCTTCTACTGATTCATCAAGGCAACTATCTAAGTCACGTTCTCCCGTCTGCCCGTGTCACCGTCCAATGACTCCACTTCCACATCCACCTCCGTTTCTTGCACGTTTTCTGCTTTTTAGCTGGTTGCAGCCTCTATTCTACCTCTTCTGCAGAAATACTTTTGCCTGCTGCAAATTTCCCCCTCCTTTTCTTGGCGGAAGACACGTCACTACCACGAAGCTCCTGGAGATGCTCTACGAAACTTTCGCAGATCCATTCTTTCAGGCTTAACACCTCATCTGTTTGCTTGACCGCACGATCTCAGTCACTCTGCTCGAGTACCCGTGCTCAGCAAAAGAGTGACTGATCGTCTCTAGAACACTACCGTACGTAGACCTGCTGCCGTAGTATTCTAGAGACTTTTGTCAGACGGTTTTAAAACCTATCATCATCATCACTCATTGTGAATGTTAATATTATTAGTTGAATAAATAAGCAATTATTCTTTGATATCTGATGTGATTTTGGTTACTTATCTACTTGTGTTGGTCTCATTGGTTCATTGGAATTCCTCATTGGTCAGTCGCGCTACCTCTGGTCTAAAAGTGCACGATACACCGCTCGGTCGTGACATTTTTCTGGTGGCAGCGGTGGGATTTGGTGGTGTGCTGGGAGACAATTCCGTTTCGGATTTCACGTCAGGTCCTCACCCAATTTTGTTCATGACATCAATGGCGAGTCTGTCCTGGACCGGATGGAGGTGGTCTCTCAGGGAGAATGGGGTTAAGGGTATGTTGGATATTTGAAACACGTTGGTGAAATTCATTCCTTTGTGCAATGCCTGTAAGTGCTTCGCTGCATAATGTTTGCTATAAATTCGAAGCCTGTTGCAGATAATACACACGAATGGTGCCAGGTGTTCTGGTGTGTGTAGACGTACTACGTGCTGCGCCATTTTGCTAAAGGGATTTATAATATTGCAGTGATGTGAGACGACCAAGGACTTGGGATTTTGTCCAGAGGACAGATCCCCGCCTTCCTGAAATCAGACTTCAAGTTGTCATCACTATTTTCTGACAAGGTCTCCATCAGCATCTTCAGTTGAGCAGCGAGTCTCTCTCCTTGGGAATTTGCGATGCCAATCTGCCCTTCCCTCGTTCCTTCCAGTGAGTCAGTTGTCGCCTCCAAGCGGTCTTCATTGGTTTGAAGGGTTGAGTTTAGTGGTAGGGCCACAAATGCAATCTGATTCTCCTCGCAGAGAGCCTAACAATTTCGGGACTGATGTGGGATGACAGCTTGTCACCTATTATCGCCTTTTTGTGCTCCAGTCTCTTCAGCCTTGGCAGGGCCAGAGGTAAGAAACCAGTCTTCAACACATGAACTGTCAAACCGTCCACTTTTGGATCGATTGTAACGAGCGTTTTGGGGTCCTCCCTCAGTCAAGGTTGACCACATGCCTTTGACCTTGTACACAACGTAAGGTGAGAGTTGCTCGCCAACACCATTTCCACAGAACATATTGGGCCATATTCATAAAGGGTGTTTAGCCTAATCAGCGTACAAATTCTGCATTACACAGGTTAAAGGCCTAGAAAACTATTGTTCTGCCTTCTGTGTGCTGCCTGATCTCTGGTACTTACCCACAAGATAATCACACGCGTCTAACTTTTCTGCGTCTCAGTGTGGGAGGACAAAAGAAAGTGTTGGACAAATTCTAGACAAGCCTGCCTGATCATTTAACTTTTCCTTTGTCCTCTTGCACTTAGACGCGGGGAAGTTGTACGCGTGTGATTATCCTGCGTTTAAACGCCTCTGCTGAAGCACCATACAAACTTCAGACAATAGTTTTCTAGGCCTTTAACCTGTGTAATGCAGAATTTGTACGCTGATTAGGCTAAACACCCTTTATGAATATGGCCCATTGAGTTCAGTGTACTTGCATCCTCGCTTTGTAATTATATTTTTGCTACCAGGGTCGTCCGTCAAATTCGTTTCGTCGTAATTCCAAATATTCCCGTCTTGAACCCCTTTAAGTGTTTCTGCAAGGTTCTGAAAGTATTCGTCAACAGTCGCATTACTAACAGTTGTCCGTTCCCTTTTCATAATAGGGAGGTTTCGCAAGCGCCCGGTTAGGCCACACTGTAAATCCAGGTGACGCGTTTAGCGTTTAGTTTTGTGTTTACGTGTTTAGCAACAAAACACAACTTAACACATTACGTGAATATAACTGAACATATCATCAGGACAGGCGTTCTATCCGCCTAGAAACATACGTCTTGTTGCCTAAAATGCCGAAATATATCATTTGTTGTACTGTAAATCTAAAGTCTAAACACGAAACTAAACGGGAATATGCAACACTTTTTAAACATCTAAACGCGATTAGTTTTCCATTAGAAATGAACAGATGACCTAAACACTGCATTTAGAAAACAGTAAATCTAAATGTCTTGTAAATGTCTTGTTTAACTTATAAACATCTCGTTCAGTTTCCCCTAAACACGAAACATGAAGGAATCCTGAACATCGTGTTTAGGGCTGGTTCACGGCTCGGGTGGAATTGGTCAAATTTGTCGTTTCGCTATATCTCCCGCCGGCGAATTTTTTTCCCCCAGGATATAAAAGATATAAATCAGATGCATAAAGGTGGAATAAACTTATTCCAGGTCTAACTTCACGCTTTAACGTTCAGGAGGAAATAATACAGTAGACAGGTTTTCCGAGTTACCCAAAGAAAAATTCCAGGCCAGGGCGTGTAGCCCCAGTGGCGTAGTGGTTAGAGCGTTGGTCCAGATTATGCATGTTGCAGGTGGGCCCTGGATCGAATCTGCCTGCCGGTATTATTCACTCTTTACTGCGTGCCTTTTTATACTTTTTTCCTTCATCTTCCAACGCTTTTTTTGTCACTTTTTCAGTCTAAATCAGTCGGTTTAATAATTTTTTGCCGTCATGGAAACACATTAATCTATTTCGTTGGAATATGGAGAACTAAACGCGTTTAGATGTTTAAAATACATGTATGTTGCATATTCCCGTTTAGTTCGTGTTCAGACTTTAAACATTTTAGATTTACAGTGCATACGACGACGTTTATCTATTGTTTGGGTATACCCTCACAATAGATAAACGTCGTCGTATGGCCTAACCGGGCGTTTGCGAAACCTCCCTATTATAAACGCTGCTTCCTCGTTTGCATTATTCGGCAATGGAACAGCCACTAGCATGTTAGCCACCTTTCTTGGATCTGGTGCCAAGCGAGTGTAAAGGTAAAATATCTTCTGCTGAGGAGAATTCCTTCTTCGTTTCCAGTTTGGAAAGATAATCTCTTTTTATTCCTTGAAAGTTTCACACATGTTGTGAAGTACCACACATGCCCCGGTGATGTTATTCACGTTTCAGTAATATTCGCCACCTTCCTTTAAGTCTACCAAATGCATTTTTCACCACCAATCTTGCTCTGCTTAAACGATAATGTAATGCACCTGTTGCCTAGTAAGGTGTCCATTGTCCGGATAAGGTTTCATGCAAAATGTCATGAGTGGGTAGGCAAAATCACCTATCAAATGAAAAGGAATTTCCACATCGTTGATTACCTTTTTCAGTCGGGGAGATCTCCATTTTCAGCAGATTCGTAAATACCAGAGAGAGCAAAAACACGTGCATCATGAACACTACCAGGCCAACCAATGTTTACATCTATAAATTTGTAGCGAGAATCTACCACTCCTTGCAGAATAAACTGTACCGCTGCTTTCGGTTGAAATACATGTAGTCTATCGGAATGTTCTTGGGTGCCAGAATTTCTATAGGCCTATTGGATCCATCAATTGCGCCTGCACATTGGATAGCGCCACTAAACATACGGGAGAATCCAACTTACCTCGACGCGAGTCCATGTCATAAAAATTTGCTAAGTTCTAATATTAGGGGTAGCATAATGGTAAATGGAACAGCTTGTATTATAAATCAGCTGTTCCATCTACCATTATGCTACCCCTACTCTATTACGATATTTTTAGAACTTACAAATTTTTTATGACCTGGACTCGCGTCAAGGTAAGTTGGATTCTCCCGTATATACTATTTCCTTCACGTCATTGTTCTTCGGAAACTTAACAAATTTTGGTAGAAGAATTTCCATGATTGCTTGACAGTTTTCGTTCACAATACCTGAATACAGACTACAGAACACTGGGCGATTCCGAACAAATGACCAATACTACTTGATTCTGCATTCGTTGCAAGCTTCCATAGTGTAACGGCTGCTCTTCTTTCAATGTCTACAGATTTCCTCAAATGAGTATCCATCTTTTCTATTCGTTGCCGTAGGGTATCGCAGGTGAACTGAGAGGAGGAGGAAGAATACATGTACAGGCATTGACAGATGTTTATCTGCACTTGATATCTTGAATATTTCAAATACTACGGAACCAATTTTGACACGGTTTGTTGCATATGAAAGGCAAACCTGTTGGTCATATTTCTGCATCAAAATTTTGGAAATTTTGAAATATCAAAATTATGTAATAGCTCATCAGAAAAAAACTTGAAAATCAACATCTTTTATTTTGTAATTATATTTTCATTTTTATGGTAGTTCTGACAGAATGGAAGTTCCTGAGGATTTTGGTCCTATTTTCATCATAATCTGTCGAGTGGTTGCTGAGATATTTAAGATTATCAAATATTTGCTAATTTGAGATTTTCATGATTTTTTACAAACTTCAGATGTCAGTAGATAGAGCTGACCTCAAATCATAAAATTATGAAATTTTGGATGATTCGTGTAAACTGGTTAGAGTTTATGCATATTTTTCAAAATATCAACATTTTGATATTACGATATTTCTGCCCAGTTAACTCCCAAAAGTTTCAAAATAAGGTAAACCTATAATCTGATGTTAGCTCTATTGGTATGAAAATTTCTTGAAAAACGCGAAAACACGAAGTAATAGCAGTTTTTTTGCACCTTCCCGATCTGAACCTCCGTCATCAACCTATGCAAAAGAAACTGTTCTTTCATCCTATGGAATTCAGCGGAATGAAATTCCACCTCCTGGGCCTGGACTTAGCAGTTTTCATCATCCAGAATATCATCCCATCTTTCTCGAGGACCCCAAACGATCGGCTCAACGAACTCTCTCATCCTGTCACTGATGAGATTGCAGGCACTGTACACAGTATGACTCCTACTCTGAAGCGCCTCGTTCATTCTGTCCAAGATTTTAAACTCGGGCTGCAGAAAGTGCAAATGCAATTGACCAACCTGTCGACGCAACCTGACAACGATAACCACCTCACGGCATGGTACCTCACCAACTTGTTGAACTCGTGCTCCTTGTCGGACATTTCAATTATCTCTTCCAACCCGTCAGCCCGCACATGACTGTCTGCGAAGAAATCAAGAACTCGCTTGATGGTGTTCTCGACACTGTTCGGGATAGATTTCTTCATTCCGTCTTTTACTCCTAGCACTTCTTTATATACAAAACAATGTTGGGTGAATAAACTGGGGTTGTAATTTACCTGCATGAGCCCTGCAACTCCACGCCCTTGACTCTGCATCACGGCAGCCCCGTCAGAGCTAAAGCAGCATAGTTTTTCCTTTGGTAGCTCCTTCTCTGTAATGAAACCATTCACTGCCGTGAACAAATTGTTGTGATTTGGTGAACCCCTTATGCGTATAATAACTAGAAAGGACTCTACAAGGCTTTTCAGCTCCATGTCAACATGTCTTTCGTACAAGATTCCTTGGCCGAATGATTTTTTGTCCGTACTTTCATCCATCTGCAAACTCCAGGCCACGGAGTTCTTGATACCTTTAATATTGCCGGCACTAACGAACTCCGCCATGTCAATAACCCTTCACTTAATCGTATAGAGGGATTTGGGGAAAGAAGACACAACGTCCCGACCAATTACACGGCGATCAGTAGCCCAAGCCTGTACGATGCAACCTTCTGCGTTTTATTCACGCCAAATGTTCCAGTCATCGTTTCTTTCTGTTGCCGTTTTTCTCTCTTGACCTTATCCACGAACAGTTTCCTTTGTTCATCTGACCAACTATTAATCTCCTTGTGCTTGTCATTGGTGTGTTTCTTCAGCACACTCGATTTCGTTCCAAGGTGGACACCACACTTCATGCATTGGTATTTGCCGGTGCTTTCGTTGTACTCGACCAAAAACTTGACTCCCCACTCAGGGTGCCACTGGCGATTGCAGTCTCCTTGCCGCCGACGCCGCTTGCCTTGTGTTTGTTCACCACATTCCGCCTCACTGTCATGGCCACTTGCAAGGGTCCCGGGAAGAGCATCCCTCTCATCCACATGAGTAGGCCTATCGTCATTTTCGCCATCCTCATGGTTTTCCCTAGGCCTATCATGAGAAATAGTAGGCCTATCGACTGATTCTTCCGCCAGATCTTCGTCATCAATAACCACCGGTTGAGCGGGAGAACTGGGATCTGTAACACGTCTGTAAGTTAAAAAACGAGAGGAACCTAAACCATGGCATGTCGTGGCATAAATTTGCCATTGAATTGTACATAGTTCCTGGTCAGGCTACTGTATCAGCAGAACAAACAAATAGATTGATCTTTTATGTTATTGCCTGAACTTACTTGTTCCAACTCACACCATATTTTACCAATTTGGCGCACGCCTCCACAAAAGGCTCTGTCAAAACATTCATATTCGGTTTCTCTGCACCAACCCACATCCCAAGGAGCAACACATGCTTTCTCATACTTTTCACCTCCGTTAGTGCACACTGGATTGGTGTCATGGATGTCCTGCTTGACTTAAAGAGAGGGACACCATGTTAAAAATCATGGTGAACTTCTGGGGCATGATTTCCCCATTTCTCAACAGCTCTAGGTAGAAATCAGAGTTTGACTTTGTCATTGTTTGTGTCGGATGTAACAAACTCGAGACAAATTGGAGACAACACCTTGATCTTTCTCAAACAGAAACTTTGTTGCGAGGATCGGCTGTTCCGAGGGTGTTCTTCCCCCATCATAAAGGGAATAATATCGAAATACTGAAATACATTGACCCAGGTTAGCAGATGGTCCGTGGACCATTTCGTTCATGATCTTCTTCCACTTTGCCCAGGAACACTGCTGACAGTCTTGACAGCAAGAGCGAGCCCGCCAGAGTGGTCTTAGCTCCCCTACCCAATGGAACCACACACGAAATGGGTCTTCACCAGCCTCCTGTGATTCACCCGTAAGTAAATGCAAGAAATCAAAATCAATATCTGATAATATTCCAAAGCACTATACAATAATTCATTGAATTTAGTTGCCTATTTCACCTGGCAGTTTCTTTTTATGAATGTCACATCAATTATGAATATAACGAAGCTAAATCGATTCGAACAAAACACTTGATATTTACCAGTGAACAATGGCATGCGCTTCATCCACAACAATACAACATATCTTCGACCTGCAGCAGTCACTGGTCATGACATCACGTCACGTCTTCTGCCCAACTATGTCCTCAGGACCAGTGTAAACAAAGTGAAACTCGCCATCACGAATCTTGGCATCCTCGGTGATGTCTTTACCTTTAATACAACATGAACGATTGAGAAAACACAACTGGTAATTGTCACAATTCATACAACTGTTTCCGGCAGGCGGAGGCCCCGTCTCTCTTTATTTTTCACAGCCCATCATATTCACTTTAAGTCCATGACTAATCTAGTACATAAACTAAATTGTGATTTTTGTGATAAGTTGTAGACATTTGCGATTTTTTTGGATCTGTAATGGATATTTTCACATCCCAATCATACGCCTCCTTCCACAGGGACCATGTGACCTCCTTTCCTTTCAGCTTTAGGAGCCTGGGAGTGTCTTTCTTTTCACTGCTGAAAATGCTATTGCGGACTTCTTTAAGCAATGCTTTATATCCATGATTAAGTATACACATTGACTGGGATTCAGAATGCTGACTGCTTTGTAATTGCAAGATTTGGCATTTTGGTTTGTGAAGTGAATGTTGATGAATTGTCTATTTGTAATGGCCCCATCCAGGTTGGCATAGTCTGTTAAAAAACCATATGATTCCAGCATCCCAACTGCCTCCCAGAAAAGAATGAACAGATCTGTTGCTGTCGCTTGTCTGGTCGGAACGTGCGCAAATGGAAATCTGTACCCATTGTCCTTTTTCTTTTAATCAGTGTTTCCCTGTTCACGCACCATTTGACGCTCTAGAGTGTATGTATCCGCATATCTAGCAACCTCAAATAATGACCTGTCGTCCATATCTCTCAGCTTTAGACGAAGGGCTTCGTCCCTTACAGTCGCGATGAATTGTATTCTCCGGAAAATGTCTGCTGCTTCGGTGTCTGAGCATGGCTCTTGTGACGGAGGGAGCCAATAACGAAAGTACGCCTCTAACCGCGTTGCAAAGTCTAAGAATGTCTCGGTCCGCAACTTTGCCTCCGAACGAAACTTCTTCCTACAGGCTGAAGGTGTCAATCGATACCGAAGCAGGATAGCTTTCTTGACTACATCGTAGTCTGCACGTGTCTCCAGCGTGGCCGCAAAGTACGCCGACTGTGCACTATCTGCTAGAAACGGTTCCAGTGCAGAACACCAGTCTTTTTTATCTATCTGATGCCGGGTAGCCATATTTTCGAACGTTTGGAGCCTTATCACTTTATCATCGGTTTTCGAAATCTTAGAAAATTCCTTGATCGGAATATACTCTCTTGTTTTTCTCGGCATCTTGTCCACAATTGAAGCTACCGACTCCAAAAGTAGACGGTGGTTTTCCTCCCGTTCTTTTGAAAACGTTTCCAGAAGAATCTGTATAGCTGCAGGATCCAAACCGGGGATCCAAAGCGGGTATGGGACTAGGTGTCGGCTTAACCGCTGTGTACATAGACATAGCCAAAGGATCTTTTATGTCTTCCAGATAAAGCTTGGATTCTTGCTTCTTTATTAGGCAATTTCGTAGGATCTATGTTGTTTTCCGTAGAAAGCAGCATTAAATACCGTTAGTCGTAGGCCCTAATTGTCCACAATTGGGCAATTCTCCAGTAGAGAATGGATATTACAAAATCAAATTTTTATTTTCATCTTTGATATTACAACTTGTTCAGATCCGCAAAAAATCTAGGAGATTCAGGCAGCACTGCTGGAAATTATAATGTGAAGTATTTTCAGTTACAAGGCAAGATAAATTTATGAAAATTAAAATTCATGTTTTTTGCACAGAATGTCCTGACATAACCTAGTTTTGGTACCCTTCTTTGGTCCCCCACAGATCAGATTACATCCATGAAAACCATGGTGTTTTGGTTGATTTCCCATCTACAAGATCTGATTGAGGAACAATGGACAAGTACAACATAATACAGGATGGATGAATATGACTTTGAAGCCTTCTTTTCAGAAGCAAATTTTTGTAATTCCGTTACTGTAATTCCGTTACCATGTACTTCATTTAGAAATGTTGATTTCTCTTAGATGTAGGAAGATTTGGTGACGGTTAATATCTGAACTAAGAACTAACAACCTAAGTTGTGTTATCAAACTGTTATTGTGAACATACGTTCTGTGGGTATTGTGTAAGAATTTTTTAAAAGTTGGTGACTGTTTTTGCACTGTCTCTCTGATTAATTCCGTTACCGACAAAAGCCTGAAAAGTTGGCATCACTGCTCCTTCCGCTTGAATTGTTGACATGGTTTCAACGTGTTCAAATATAATTTGGACTGATGTGCCCAGGATATGACTGATTTCGTATGTGTCATGTTTGCCAGATAAGGGTGGGAGCTGAAAATATGACTAAATGTTGCTCTGATTTGTAATTCCGTTACCGGAGAATTGCCCAATTCTCAATAAAGTAAGTTAGACAAACCTTTTCCGTTGGCTCCACTATAATAACGAATACGTTCTGTACCAGGTCGTACAACACCAATGAGGCTCAGTGCATTAGCCTTATACACACGGGTAGTGTGCATTCACTCCCCCAGTACGTGGTTCACGTACACTGGTATCCTGATGTACAGGGGCGTGTACATCCGCTCGCTGCTGAGCAATGGCGGGCGTGTGCGTACTTTTCGAAGTACGCAAAGTCTGTTAATAAGATCGATTCTCACCAAAGTCAACTTCATAAAGTCACGTTGGGTACACTCAGTGTGTTCATCCAAGTGTAAGTGTCATTACTCAACATTACTCAAGGGAGAATGTTTTGACCATGAAATTTTGACACCATAATCATATAAACTCAAATCTTGCCCTGGAACATTTCGATTTAAAGCTGACGTGACCGAACAAAAAGCCCCAATGCGACGAGCAAGAGAATTGCAAACATCCAGCGAACACCTCAAACGAACGCTCAGAACATGATATACCCCACGAGGCCAGGAGGGCGCCGACTTATTTGTCTTCGAGCTTTCGAGGTGTCAACATCCTATGGTGAGCGTCTGATGAACACTTGTTTGAAATAACTTTTTTTGGCCCAGCCAGGAATCGAACACACGCCTTGTTATCTCTGTTCCACCGTCTTCCCCATTCGGCCACCGAACTTGTTGGAAGACATCTCATGTTTTCTCTCATTCGTAGTACTATTACGTAAGCCGAAGGCCTACGTCTATGACAAACACAAATCATGTCCCTGTCAGCTGGTTCGTTGGCCGAGTGGATAGAGTGGTGGGCTACAAATCAGAAGGTCGACGGTTCGAATCCTGTCTAAATAATTACATTTTTTTTCTTTGAGTAGTGTAAGAGGTATCCGGAGATGTTGACAGCTCTGTTGCCTGAAGGCAAATAAGGTGGCGCCCTCCTGGCGTCGTGGAGTATATCATGTTCTAAACCTTCATTTGAGGTGTTCGCTGGGCGTTTGCAATTCTCTTGCTCGTCGCATTGGGGCTTTTTGTTCGGTCACGTCAGCTTTAACATTTGTCGTTTGTTCTTCTGGCACATTCACCAGGTGAGCACATGGTCCATGGACCATTTTAATTTCTGCCTAATTTGATGTTGGTGCAGATTCAAACAGCGGCAGAATCTGATGTGAACTAAAATGACAATATTGCCACAAGTTTCAATCCATGCATAATGAACAGCATAACGGATTGGTTTCAGGCATATAGACTAATCGATTTGTGACCCGTGACAGCAAAATGAATTGGAATGCGCACAAAAGAATACCCAAAGTGACACGAAAGGTTTGTTGATTTCAGGATTGTCTGGCCATTATGAAATCTGACTTTGTCCATTTCTGTAATTGTTCTCTGGTGTCAACTAGGTCTTCATTAAGGAGCTTTCACACTCATTTCGATGTAACGGGTTACATTTTATGTGGCTGTGATGTTATTTTTCCCACAACCACGATATTCCTAACTGTTGCGTTTTTCCTGGGACACGCTGTAATATTTACTGGTGTATCAATTGTATTATACCTGCTCCTGATTCAAAGCCTTCCAGGCCAGTGTTGGTGGAATCCCCTCTCTCACAATACAAAAGGCCTCCCCGGCATCGGTCGGCTCTGGAAGAGGTTTCCCTCCACCTGTAGGTGGATGACGTGCTTTCGACATCTTCTCATTCGCTGGCAGTGGAATATAAATGTACATACAATGAAAGATTCAGTCCAGGTTAACCCTTTAGCTAAAGTACCAGCAGAAATGTTTAACCTCCGTCAGATTATAGAGCACATATTATTATTTTTATTATTCAGCCAAATGTTTTTTTTACCTTCGAGACTTAATATTGTTGTACTTCTTTATGCATTTTTTCTCAGTCCGAAGTCCTGCCCCAGACAAGCTGTAAAAAGATGTTCATTCCGATGTTGGCCTACTATTGACAACATGAAATATTGCATCCGCTATTGGTACATTGTATTTCTGTCATTTACATTAAATTGAAGACCACCTGATTTCTTTAATATTAGTGAGGAATTTATATTTTGAAGTTGTCAGCAACTCTGTTATTTTAATTTACCCCCTGCAATATAAGATGATACACGTAATTCGTATTGTATTGGAATTACATTGCATTTTGAGTCAACATTACTGAATATGAACAGAAATGTGATGGTGGAAAAGACTATGTACATAACAAATCTTAATGTGATGATAACAGCATCAAATTCACTTAATTAATACATACATTCATTTAAAAAATAGGTGGTCTTAAATAGATGCAAATGACTAGATACAAACTTTGAAAACATTAGTACCTATAAAAATCATGTTAATTGTTAATTTCTTTATGAATAGCATTTGTACATTGTATTGCCTACACTGTGTATAAATTTAAAATCGTAAATGATATTTGTATATTGTATTGCCTACACAGTTATATCATTACAAATTAATATCGTAAATTATGATACGTTGTCTTTACATTATGCTTCAGCAAAAGTGTAATAAAAATGTATAGAATATTTATGATAAAAATGTAAATTTCATGGCTGGCACTAATAAACGAAATGCTCATGGACATGATGAAAATTTATTTTACTAGTAATTCATACCATAAAATACACTTGACATCATATCATTTACAGCCCCATATTCAATTCCGTGGTGTGAATTCATACCCAGTCAACATGCCAAAAGAAACGGGCTTTGCATTGTTACGTTCTGGACTGCCATCTAGAGGGAGTATCTCGCATTTGTACTTTTAGAGATAGTCCTAGACGATTACGCCTCCAATGAGAATGTGTAGGTTACCCATAAGGAGTCTCAAGGCACTTCATGACCCCACCTATGCTAAATTGCTGACGTCATGCGACCCACGCCAACTGTCGTGATTCTACAGTATTCTACAGTCATGTCAGTCAGTGGGAGGATCTCGTCGTGTTCGGATATCATGTTGCAGTCCAATGTTGTAATCTCTTGGTGGGCGAACAGATCATCCTGACGTGTTGATGTTCATCCAAGCGAAGTCTCCCCGTCCAACATGGCCAAAGTGGTAGGGATCGTGGCTTCGTTTAGGCGTATGCTTTATGAAGTGTTTGAGAATAGGCCTAGTCTTCAGTGAATTGGGCCTGTGCCTGTGGTGTAGGTATGCCGGTGTGATAGGCCTAAGGCGAGGTCTTAAGCGGTGTTCATTTGCACACGAATTTTGTCCGAATAACGTCTGTAAAAAATCGATCAAATTGACTTTTAGTTTTGCGTTTTCTTATCCAAAAAATAGGGGCAAACGGACTGAAAACGGACCGTTTGCCCCTAGGCCTATGCGTTTTTTATGAAGAACTTGGCGAAAAAACGGGCCTGTTACAGAAATTATGTCTCAATATTGGTCCATGTTGCCAGAACTAGGGGCCTAGGCCTAGTTGGGAATTTTGAAGCGAGAACGGGAACTCTATTCTGTGTGCCAGTTAACCCATTTGATTCGTTTGTTCTTGTTTTGTTGTTTTTTTGGTCAGTGTAGATGTAGGCCTAGGGCCCTTAGGCATAATTAGTGGAGGTACGCTACCGCTGGTAGGCCCTACCAGTAGCTAGGCCTAGCTTGGCATGTCTAGGGCCTAGGCTACCTGCATGGCGACTTCGGCCGCGACTTCCATCCAAGCCTGGCTCTTGCTAGCCTTAGTAACTTTTCTGGGGCATTGGGCGAAGTAGGGCTCCCTTTTGGCCACGGCCGTTATGAGCAAAGCAGGGCTGTCTTCATTGCTCGACTAATTTCAAAATGGCGGCGACTGAGAGCAGACGACGAGCTGCAGTGTTGATACTGGTGGCCGGATCATGTGACTGGTCATGTGATTCGCTTTCTCACCTCCTTCCACAAAAGAGTTCCATTCAAAACTATGGCAGCTGACGTGAACGAACAAAAAGCCCCCATGCGACGACCAAGAGAATTGCAAACGCCCTGCTGACACCTCAAACGAAGGCTCAGAACATGATATACCCCACGACGCCAGGAGAGCGCCACCTTATTTGTCTTCGAGCTTTCGAGGTGTCAACATCCTCTGGTGAGCTCCTGCTGAACATTTTTTTTGAAAGAAACATTTTTGACCCAGCTGAGAATCGAACCCGCGCCTTGTTATCTCTCTTCCACCGTCTTCCCCATTCGGCAACCGAACTTGTTGGAAGACTTCACATGTTTTCTCTTATTCGTAGTATTATTACGTAAGTCGAAGGCCTACGTCTATGACAAACACTAATCATGTCTCTGTCAGCTGGCTCGTTGGCCGAGTGGATACAGTTTTGGATTACAAATCAGAAGGTCGATGCTTCTAATCCCGTCTAAGTGACTACAATTTTTTTTCTGTGAGTAGTGTAAGAGGTGTCCGGAGATGTTGACAGCTCTGTTGCCTGAAGGCAAGTAAGGTGGCGCCCTCTTGGCCTCGTGGGGTCTATCATGTTCTGAGCCTTCGTTTGAGGTGTTTGCAGGGCATTTGCAATTCTTTTGCTCGTCGCATGGGGGCTTTTTGTTCGTTCACGTCAGCTTTAAGAAAGCCTACTGACTAAGGCTTTCTTTGTGAGACAGACTGTAATGTATGAGAATGCCCCCCGTATGACAATACCCGCTTTATTTTTTGGCGGACACTCAAATACAGAAAGACAATGGGTCATATGAATAAAAACTAGCAAATGCTTTTACTTCAGATTTGTACAGCATTGCTAAGTGCATTTGTACTGCAAAATTCAAGTAAAAGCATTTGCTAGTTTTTATTCATATGACCCATGGTGAACACTGCCTCCCCCATTGTCACGTCGCGGCTTATTCCGTCAATCTTTTATTGGGAGGCACTGGCAAATGGGGGGGGGGGGCAGTGAAAAACATTACACCGACCGGCCCCTCTATAGCTTGCTTTAACTCTTTCTGAGCGCCCATGAAGTTTGTTCCGCTATCCTAACGGATCCTGGTCGATTTTCCTCTTCTACTAATTAACGTTTGCAAGGCATTGATGAAGGACACGTGAACAAACACCCATACCTCTTCAGAAGGCTTCGACCTGGCTTGACTGGATACGAGCCGAAGTAAAAATCCAGACCAACGTGGCTGAACGCTGTCCTAGGAGGTGTCACTCGATCAGCAGGTAAGTCAGACATTTGCTGGGTCACTGCTTTAGTGTTTCTCCTTTTACAGTGCATACACTTCCTGATATTTCTTCTCACGGTAACCCTACATTTCACAATCCAAAATTTTTGCCTGATCTCGGCCAACACACACTCTGATTCGGAGTGACCTGTCAGGCTATCAGATCTACCACATGATGTTTCTTTGACAAGATCACTTGGTGTTTCGTCATTATCTAGCAAGCTGGAATTTCCAAGGCGGACACCTTCACCAAGGACACCAAGTTGGCACCTACCGTCGTGTTCAGTTTCCTTAACTTGCCTGATTTGGCCTGGATGTCTTTAAAGGCCCTGCGCTGTACGTTCTCCACTATTTCCTGCTCTGCCACCTGCCGTCCTTGATCACGTCTGTTAAAAGACGTAATGGTATGAGCCACAGAGACTGTTACATTTCTTCATTAGCATAAAACCCGCCACAGATTACAGATGGCGCCACCGGTACGGTTCCGGTTCGGTTGATGCTAAATTCAGGATTCGACGCCGGAACGTCTACTCAAAGTTCCTCAATATTTGGCAATTCTGGACGATATTTGAAGAAGATCTCTACTGCTGTGTGAAGGCCGCTTTTAATGGTGACGTCATCCCTATTTACATAAAGGTTGATGTCACAGTCAGCATGGTTTGAGCATGTTGCATTGCATGTTGAGTGAGAGATCTGACTGATCTTTCTTATGACATATATGGTGTTTACCTAGTAGGAGAATTTATGTTGTCCAGAGTAATAAAAAGCTCCAACAAATGATTAAGGGACGAAGGATATGTATGTTCTTCCTAGTAGGAAGGATAAATTCCAGCAACTAGGCCTGTACCTGTTAAAGGCCCTCATGTTGTAGGCCTATGCTCAAAACAAACACTTAAACTACCACAATGGATGAAAATACTTAATTCTCATTTATTAGTAATTAATAATTAAAAATGAACATTTCACTACTTGTATGACCCGTGCAGGGTTGACTGATTTATGTTGATGGAAAAAATAATATATTAAGTTACAAAGACTGAAGTGGACGGTACATGATTTCAAAACTTGACCACCATCCTGGTGTGATTAATCAGTATCAAGCTGACAGCTAGATACTGATTGATCAGTTGGACGGATTGAATGTTTCTTAATGATGAGATGGACGGATTGAATTCCCATCAGGCTTGTTTTCTAAATAATGATCAGATAGGGACAGATTGAATGTTCTCAAGATCAGATGGACAGATTGAATTCCCATCAGGCTTGGTTTCTAAATAATGATCAGATAGGGACAGATTGATCGTTTCTCAAGATCAGATGGACGGATTGAATTCCCATCAGGCTTGGTTTCTTAATAATGATCAGAAAAGGACGGANAGGCGCTTCGCCGAGGGTTTAGGTCGGAATGACAGCTCCACCCGAGCGGGTTTGGTGAGACGACCAATACCGACAGTGAGGTATCAATTTCTATTCTAAACCACCTTTCCATAAACCTCTCCGGCACTAAAACATTCATAGGCCTATTCAGTTCAGTGCGATTTGATTGCAAAATAAATAGGCATTTTGAGATGTTCAGAGTCAATCCGACCCGGCATCCGGCTCGCGGATCCATGACGCTACGTCGATGACGCGACGTCATTGTGTAACAACATGTAGGCCTACATCGTGTACATCGGTGTGCAGCTCTAGGCCCAACAAGCTGCAGGAGCCGAATGAGACAGCAGGGCACTTTCTTCAACGGATTTTCCGCAGGATGTGTAGCTTATGATACAAAACATTCTTGGGATAGGTCAGTGAGTATGCATCTCGCCCATATTCTTTGCACTGCCTCTCTGAATGCTCGAAGCGAGAAACACAAGTGGGCGGGTTTTGGTTGCGACACCAAAGCCCGGGGTGGTTAAAACGAGGCTAATGCATTATCCATTGAAAACAAGGCTCACT
The DNA here is from genome assembly GCA_002633025.1 of Notospermus geniculatus. Lineage (NCBI taxonomy): Eukaryota > Metazoa > Nemertea > Pilidiophora > Heteronemertea > Lineidae > Notospermus > Notospermus geniculatus. Next base: position 266,774 of record NMRB01000743.1, on the reverse strand, counting down.
GTGACCAAGGTGGTTTAGAATTCTTAATAATGATCAGAAAAGGACGGATTGGATATTTCTCAATATCATCCCTGACATTGTCGAACACTACCTGAACTGATTTTGTACATCCCGCCACAACTGTCGCATTTCCTCGGGACACTTTGACTGGGAAGAATTTGACTTTTGTCAGCTAATGTTTTCAGGCAGTGCTCCTTGAAAAATCAGTGAGAGTCTCCGCTGTTTGCTACGAATTATGCAAAACTGGCGGACTTGGGAGTTAACATTCTTATGTATGCTCTTAAGTCCACTCTCAGAAAGGAGACCCACTGATCTCCACTTCATGACAAAGTCAGGGATATGGAAAATGAGTTTGTGCAACTTTGGTGTGATGTTCCGCTCAGGGAAGTGAGCGCAGTACAGAATCATCATCCTCCAACACAAAGTGCACAACTCATTTACCTCTGTTTGAGTGAGAAAACGAGAGGGAAATAACAATCTGCGGATTTCGCTTAGAAGAAGCACCTCATAGTATTTATCCCTTATTGCTGCGAGCACTGTGCGAGGCAGCCAGTTCTTCGAACGCTTGTATTATAAATTGCTCACAGTCACTTCTACCCTCAATCTTCGTAAGAGTGTCTTTCTTCTCACGTTGTTTTGTGAGCTCCTCCCAGGATGGCTGCCTCTGCTGTTCCAGGGTCTCTAAATTCCCCTTGTCTACAAGAACGGCGCTTGCTTCCATCATTCTATATAAATCCAACACTATGCCCAAATAGAGATGGAGGGGCAAGAGAACAATTTGACCAGCTTCAATTGGAAACAGCATGTCAGTGAAAACACTGTTGGTTTTTCTCGAGTTAATTTTGGGCTTGCCGGGCATTTCTCTGCATTTTTTAAGGTCTTCTTCGAACATTTGGGTTGTTCGTGTGGTGTATAAAGTGCAGGCCTCATTGTCAACAAGGTCGCCACTTACACCAGTGCGCTTGGGTGAGTGAATAATTGACAATGACCCTTCCTTCCTCTTAAGATCATCAAGGGGAACAAGACAAAACAAACAAGGATACACAGACCCAGGTGTGAGGTCCCATTGCCGAACACAGGAACTTATAATCTTCAAAGAGAAATACCCTTGTCTATTTTGTCTCGTTCTCCGAAATTCTCAGGGAGGAGAATTTTGCAACCTGGGGCCCATACTGCCCAAACATTTTGTGCAGATTGTCGACACTATCCGGGGTTTATCTGAACTGTTACAGTTCATTACACTGACGACGTGTGCACAAAGTTTTGCGCTTTCACCACCTTTGTCGGCACCAAATTTGACCTAGATTTCATTCTCGGGCTGCTCAAAGTTTCCCAGCTCTACCTGTTGTTGGCAGTATTCCTGAATCTGTATCCCTCACATAGGCAACAGCCTCGGAGGCATCAGACCCCTTAGCTTTCCCCAGCTGTTCACCTCCTACAACCACATCAAAATCCTGATGCCTTTTCTTTCCTTCTGCTCTCATCACTGCTCATATCTGCCTCCGAGGCCAGAATATTGCAGCCATGATTTGTGAGGAAATGCCTGAATTGACAAAACTTGTAGTATGGAATATTCAGCAACAATTTTAAATCAAGTGTAGCCTTCGTACTGAGCTTCTCTCTGAAAGACAAGAAAGCTTTGTGACAGGCCGACTTAGCACTTCCAGGGTACATCTTCACCAGTTGGGCAAGGAGCCAGTAGAACGTAGGTTGGGGTCGAAAATTCTTGTAAAGTTCCACTTGAAAAAGACCCCGGTTGGGGTCGAAAATTCGTGAATTCTGGAGATTGACTTCTTTCTTATTAGAACGAAGGTAGCAGGACATTTGATGGGGCATTGAGTGGACTCTGTTGATAGCATAGCTGTGGCTCTTCTGATGTCTACGATGTTTTTGCATCCATCCTGAGTGATAATTCCTCAGGATGGCGTTTGCATTGATGCGACTGGCAACTGACCAGTATGTATCCAATCGGATTCCGAAGGGTGCTGGAATCATCAGCCTCCAGATGAGAAGTTATTTCTTTCAAGAAACCTACAAAAAATCTTTGGTGAACAGATGGTGAAAGATAATCATTGGATGAAAACCCAACAATAAGTCTGAATAGCTCGTAGATTTTAATGAATTCCATTGATACCAGTAGATAATGTTTTCTTCCCTTTGTAGGGAGACAATGCGGCCAATAAGGGATCATCTGCAAATTATCTGAAGACAAACATCAGGTCATCGGAAGCAGGGGCTTGATGGGGCAATGATTAAATGAATTCAAGGTATGAAGTGATTGTTGATGATTTTATTAAGAACGATACTAAGTTACAAAAGACCAGGTACGTCATATGTTCCACTGGATGACGACATGCATACATACTGAACTATTCATAAAAAACTAAAAACTTTCTATTTCACATTCTTTACTTGTATCTCCTCTATTTGTGACCCTGTATAACATGAAAACTGTTTGGGTTCGGAGATTGTTTGGACTACTCGCGGGGTGCTTATGGACGCCTCGTTTAGACACGGGTCATTGAACCATCTTTTTTGAAGATGGGGGTTTGGCCTAGTGGTTTAAGGCGTGTGCCCCTGAGTGCTGGCGATTGGTGCCATATGCGAGGGTTCGTGGGTTCGATTATGGTAGGAAGCGGTGTCTTTCACCTTGGAAACCCTATTTCTATTTCACATTCATAAAAAACTAAACTTATAACTTTACATAAAGTTCAAAAATCAATGAAGTACATGTAATTTCAGGTCAACCTTGTGATGAATGAGCCCCTATCAAAATCAATAAAACATGGTCAATTTGCTCCATGCAAAATGACCAAAAGTGAATTTAGGGCACATTGGACAAACCACAAATGATCATTTTGTGATCTGCATAACACAGTACTATAACAAAAAAAGAAAAAATATGTAAATGGAAAAATTTGCTTGCTTTCTCAGGCTCTTTTTGAGGTTGTCAAAGGTTAAGCCTTCAATTACATGTGTAAGTCATGGCGGCAGCACTTTCATGATTGTTTGCGAATGACGCAAATATCTCAGAATTTTCGGGCACACAACACAGACTGGATGAAACTGAAAACAATCTGAACCTTTAGTAAATTTTGAAACTTTTCTTTGTTTCATCTTGTACAAAACGAATATTGTGATTAGACTTTTCTCAACAAAATCACATATCTCAGAATTTTGGCGCATACAATACAGACTGAATGACACTGAAAACAATCTGAATGTTTTCAGTAAATTTTGAAATGACTTTTCTCTACAAATTCACACATGATCATCACTTGTGATCACAACTTGATCGCCGAGCCCTAATGTGTACATAGTAGACTACATGTATGGACTTCTAAAAAACCCGAGACAATTAGGCTACTTAGAAACAATGATAACTGTGAAACAGAATTCCCATGTCCTCTGCTCCTCTCAAGGAACAGAGACCGAGAGCCTTGAAATTTGCAAAGTCACATTCGGTTTCTCCATTTGCATGCTGGGAAAATAAATGTGGCTTTGCAGGATTTGATGAGTTGGGCAGAGTCCTGGCCATGCTTGTTCCATGAGCCTCTGCAACACTCATGGATGCTGCCTTCCGACACTTCCGTTTCAGGGTACCTTCGGGAATACCAGGACGGTGAACATTGTATTCTTTCATATTCTGGAAATATGCATTGTCAGTCGAGTTCTCATGGTCATCTGCTTCTAGGCCTATGAATCCACGACTTAACAAGATACCTGAGATCATGGCAGAGGTGTATTGATACACCTGTACTGTACAAACATACAACGATTAAATCTGTCATGGAAAAATCACTAATTACTGTTCCATAGTGACACTGTATCAAACCAAAACAAAACATCAGGGCATGTATGCATAAAAGTGGAATAGAAATGCAAATTGTTGAATGATTTTTCCGAAACCCCTTTCAACACATTCACGTACAGTCGACATCCTCTTGTTGAAAAGCCTCTCCTGTTGTGTCAGATGTGCACCACCAAATGGGCAGAATAGCTGCATTCTCATAGGGTATGCTGGGTCTCCGTAGATGGCTAGGCGTGTTCCATCTGTTTTCTGCCTCTGACATTTTCAGCGGGATTTGACTTTCTCTGAGATGGGCACAGTCGTGTCTTTTACCATCCATAGGCATGATAGGGCCAAACAAGTTGACAATAATGCCATTAGGTGCCATTATACTCTGGAAAACGACAAACCTAGAATTACAGCTTTTCACATTTCAGTACTTACATACACATCTACTTACATACACATCTATTTTGACAAAGTATCAGTCTTTTCCCTAAACACAGAAGTGAAAGTTTTTTCTCCAAACAGTTGATTATGGTAAATTGAGTTTTTTGGCCCAGTTCAGTGCTCAGTGGTGAAGGGAAGAGATGGAAATTGGGCTCTGTAGTGTATTGTGTGCAATTGTGTCAGTGTTCTTGCCAGAAATTTTTCCAAACAGGGTGGGATGACTACATTTTCCTATTTTAAAGCCCAGGGGCCGGTTGCACAAAAGCATACTAGGTTAGAAGCCAACTAGGAGATAGTAGCATTCCAAATGCCTAGTAGCATTCTAGTTAGTTGGGTCTTCCAGGAGTGTTGCACAAAAGCATGCTAGGCACTCAACTACGTGGTAACATACTTTGTGGGATAGTAAAGTACTAGACCAAGTTGAATGACTTCCACCTGACAGCACAATGTGCACTGGGTGTGACAATCCATTGTTTTGTTGTTATATAAGCCAAGATGTTGTCTAGAATGATACCAGACATAGTATAGTTTCGTGCAACCGTACCAACTCCATGCCACTGCATGTGATATGACAATATATTCAAGCCAGGAATGAACTCAGTAACATAGATGGCAGCACTTAGTAGTACTCCTGAACCCTACCAGACATAGTATGTTGTCTAGAATGATACCAGACATAGTATAGTTCTGTGCAACCGTACCAAGTTGGTAGCCAGTTTGGTAACCAACATAGAATAATACTAGGCATAGTATGCTTTTGTACAACCGGCCCCTGGATTTTCAAACAGGGTGGGAGTGAAATTCAAACAGGGTGGTGTAATAGAAAGTGCATTGCAAGTTAACATTTTTAAACAGAATGGTAAAATTTTGAACAGGTGGTAAAATGACCTCTGAATTTTTGAATAGGGTGGTACACCGCCCAGTGAAACTTGCTTCGCTGGAACAGTGTGTGTGTTACCGGTACAGTTGTTACTACTACTGCCAACAGCAGATCTTTGATCTGTATTTTTGATACGGGTTAACTTGTTATTTGTTAAGGGCGAGCCATCATTGTGAATTTTCATATTGCTTCAATCCAGGCCCCTCTGAGAAAAGCAACAAAGACACCCCCAGTTGACTGTTTTTATAGTCCAATGTGATCACTGTGCTTTATAGACACGGAAAATGAGGAAAGTCCCATGGATTACAGCTTAATTACGTTACATAATCGTAAACAATGAAATTCACCAAACACGAAAAACAGGTAAAAAGGACAGGTAAAAAGGATTACTACAGTTTAATCATTGTCAAATTGTTGTAAATAGCTTAGGCATTAGTCACCCTTGCGTATTACAATATGTGGTATTGACGACCTTCATCATTGACCTTGAAGGTGAAATTCAAGGTCAATGAGCGAATAATGCATTAGCGCAATGAAGTGAGAGGCAATACATGAATAACTTATTGAAGCAAGTATGACTTAGTGTATTGTTTCTTTTTCTTTCTATCATATTGGCACTCAAGGCCTAGTTATAGTGAAATACTTAGCAATAGATAGGCAGCCATCTCTGATTCATGGCAGCCATCTTGAATTTGATGGCGGCCGTCTTGGATATAACGAGGATCACGTGACGGACCCCATCATCATCGAGTAGTATATCAAAATGCAGGTAAATTTCCCCTGGAATAAAAAGTTAGCATTATCAACATGTTTTCACGTTTTATGTTTGCAGGAGGTCTTGACCAGTGTGAATGCTGAATGTATTTAGTCCATAATCAAGAGTGCACCATCGGAGAAATCGAGCATCCACTCAGACAACTTCACTTTACAATCCTCTGCCTCCGCTTCCTCTTCCGTATCAGCCCAGTATGATCTTGTGAACATAGTTCCTTTGTTTACGTAATCTCTGATTTTGGTCATATGTCCATTGTAGTAAACGTCACTACCATCATCCTCTGTCCAGCAATAGCGGATACGTTTCCCAAGCATTAACTTTGGGTCATTCACAACAAGGTTCAAATGCTCCGAAACCTCTGCACTCAGGTTATGTAACCGCTCTTGGAATATGGACTCCTTGTCCACCACCTTCTGCATTTTTTTTTCGCCCACTTTCCTTGCCTTCTCCTCGTTGTTCATTTTCTTATCCTGCATTTTCTTCAACAGTTTTCGCTGCACTAATTTTTCTCTGCACCTTCTTTCAGTTCTAACATCGTCCCCGGAGGTCCTCCTTGTCGTAGATACTCAGGGCAAGAACTTTCAGGAATGTTTTTCCATCATTTTGGTTGTCGGCAATGGCCATTCCTGAGTTTATGAGCGATTGAGGAATTTCCACGGCAGTTTATGATTTCTGTGGATTGCTGGCTAAAGGAACTTCCTTACTGATTACGTTGCCTTTCTCGCTGCCAATGGAGACTGGGGATCTTCTTATTCCAATGGCAACAGTGTCAGCCACTTTTCTCTTTTCTTTTTTTTGTAGGCGGAAGAATGATGTTTGCTAGTTGTTGAAGGTCATCTTCTATCGGCGGGCCATTGTGAAGATGACGCTGCTGCAGTTCATCTACAGCTTTGGCAGGCTGAGTGCTTGCGACTATTGTGTCATCTGCTGGCATGGCTGGTGGTTCTGGAGTCACCGTGACGAATCCATCTTTGTCCGCCTGCACATTGACCACCTGCAGAGGACTTGCTGCTTCTCTAGGAGCTCATGCAATCATTCTATTGTTTTGTTGAATTATTGTATTGAGCTTTTCCGCATGGTCCTCCACAAGTGGGCAATGTGCACAGCAGAGCACATTCCGTTCTCGATCATCCAGAACCACCAACTTTCTTGCTATATATTTATCAACCCTGCAATAAAAAATATATATAGTATATGTACGTTCTTTGTAGTAAGTTTATGTATAACTGCGTTCACACCTAATACACTTTCAAAGCGGATTCGTGTAGGAGAATAAGGGTGCTCAGATATCTCAGCAACCACACAACTACATATGTTGATGAAACAAAGCTCCGAATCCTTAGAAAGTTCCACTGTATCAGAACTGCAACAAAAATCACAAAAAAATACCGGTACGTGATAACAATGTTGATTTCTAGTGTTTTTCTGATGAGCTATTACATAATAACCATATTTCCGAATATCCAAAATTTTGATGCAGAAATATTACCAACAAGATATAATTTCATGTGCAACAAACCGTGTTAAAATTGGCCCAGGAGTATTTGAAATATTCAAGATGTCAGGTGGACCCTGGACGCAACGTTCCCGGAACGCCGCGTAGCGGCGCCAATGCGCAGCACGCAGACAGCAGATGTGGAACACCGTCATCGTTTCGTTATATAGTTCTGGCAGCCGTGTCTAACTTCAGTGTACAATATCTCACATACGGTGTAATTTTTAGCACTTTCAACTGGTGGAATGAATATATGGTTGAATTAATGGCCCACAATTAGAAATTTTTGGAAAATGAACTTAAAGGTAATTAATTAAGGAGGATTTTATGAAATTAAACCTGAGGTGATGGCGTCATAATTGACCGCAGTCGTCAAGTAGATGTATTCGCCCTGATGTCGCCAAGCACACCATAGTAACGTTGTGCATGATTATGACGTCATAATCAGGCTTCCTCCCGTCGTGCTCCAGTGCAGTTCTCCTGCGTGGCGTCATCAAGGCAGGGCGGCGTCACCAAGCCCAGTGAGACGTCAACTAGGCCTGACGTTCGTCAAAACTTCGTCGCGTCGGTTGGTTCGCATCGGGTTTTTCATCATCGCCGTTGAAAAACCCGATGCAAATAGTTGTTCAAATCATTGTTTCTGACTTTAATATTCTCACGTCCTCCAAACATTAGGCCAAATTGATTTAGGCTATATCTTCACCAATAAAGGCATAACATTGCCAACGCCAAATTCTCGAATTCTGGTTCCGTTTACTCTGGATGCCATATTTTTCAAACCCAAAAATATGGATTCCGCCTGGGGGGTTTTACCAATCAGACTAGTTTCGAGCCCTACTTTCCACTCCGAGTTGGACAGGAACCTAGTCTAAATACCGGAAAAACAGCCACGCCCACAAACGATCATGTCAAACACGAATTAAAATTCAAATAATTATTTTTATTTTAAAACACCGTCTGGCAGAAACGCCTCAGTGAATTTTCATGTACCATCTGAAAATACTTTGAACACAAATTACCAAATAACCATCGGAAAAAAATTTGAACACAAATTACCAAATAACCATCGGAAAAAACTTTGAACACAAATTACCAATAGGCCTAAGTAGGGAAGCAATTGGAGGCCAAAGTGTCACTGAACAATTAGGCCCTAAACACTTTGGTTTTTGGACAAAGCCCTCTTTTAAGCAAGAGAGAGACTAAGAAATATATTTTTGGCCCATATCACTGTTGCACAAAATGTCACATTAGTTATTGCCAACTCAGTTTTTCTTTGTTCCTGCCTTCATGACGTCCTCAATTGGAAATGTGTCTTGGTCATGCTCACCAGTACTGAGGACCATGAGTGAGTTCAATGTTTCCTCATTCAAGGCAGACCGTCTTTCTGTCTTTATGATGTTCATCACCGAGAACCCACGCTCACAAGCCACTGTGGTTGGGTTGAAGCACAACAGTGTGAGGCAGAATGTGGCAAATTCATCAAATTCAGGGATCTCGGCTAAATTGCAGAAAAAGTTGTCTGCTGCAGGATAGTCTTCCACAAGACCATCAAGGTTGGAGCTGAATCTGTATGTACGGAATTGTTCTTTCACTTTTTCTATGTCAATACCTCTGTGAGGCAAGTATTTGTCCTGAACAGCAACAATGTTTCAGCGCAGCATAGGCCCGTTTTTGTGGCACAAGGAAAGACAGGTTTTCGAGAACAAAGGCCATATCTGGGAACCGTGTTTGAATTGCCTGTGACGTTTGCAGAATAAATTTGAAACAATTGCGTTGCACTTGTCTTGCTTGATCATCGGACACTACACCATGGGATACAAGCTGCTCCTTTAACCTGTGATATTCGGCAGAATGGAATTCCACCTTGTTGATTTCATTTTTCACATTGTCATCTTCGAATAGGTCATTCCAGTGTGCACGCTCCTGCCATACGATGGGCTCGGCAAATTCCCTGATACGGTCCTCAATGAGACTGTAGGTGGTGTACACTGTTTGACCACGGCTTTGCAGGGCTTCATTCATTTTCGCCAATATCTTCAGCTCCGGCTGGAGAAAATGTAGGTAGAGCTGGAATTCACCACTAGAAACGGCTTCATAGAGCTCTGCGCACGTTCGTCTGTGATCTGCCTTTTTTGACATGTCATGTGACTCCTGTTCAAAGTAAGTGTTAATCTCTGCTATCAAAATGACAAACCTGTCCACTTATCCAGACAAGGAAAGCCATCTTACTGCATGATAACGGACAAGCTTCTGATATGGGTGGTTTTCGTTCGACATCTCGATAATTTCCTCCAAAGCATCTGCCCGAACATGGCTATTTACGAAGAAGACAAGCACTTTTTTCACTGTCTGTTCTACACTGTTAGGGATTGAACTTTTTATCCCATCCTTTACACCAAGAACCTCCCTATGGACTATGCAGTGCTGAATGAAAAGTCCTGGGTTGTAATTTATTCTCATCAATCCTGCGACTCCGCGACCGAGACTTTGCATAACTGACGCACCGTCCGCACTAAAACAGCACAGTTTGTCTTTAGGCAATCCCCTTTCAGTTATGAAGCCTTTGACTGCCGTAAACAGGTTATTATGGTTTGGGGAGCCTTTTATCGGAATCGGCGGTCGCATCAGCTGAAATTCGATTCCGTTTGAAAAAATTCCCTTCCTTTCTTGGATGCCGCCAAAAAAAAATTGGATTCCGCATGCGGCTCTCGATTCCGCGTTTGCATAACTTGCATAACTTTGCATTCCGCGTTTTTCATAACTTGGCCTGGATCGTGTATAGTCAATAATTCGGGTGGTTCGCAGGTTGGCCGTGGTGGGCGGATAAGTCATATTATACAGGATGATTTTACTGAGTTCTTATGGGCTGTATTTATGAAAGTTAGAAAATGTTTTTACTTAAGATTTTCACAGCAATGTCCAATGTAAATGTACTACAAAACTTGAAGTAAAAGCATTTGCTAGCTTTTATGAATATCAACCTTTGATGTATGGATGGAGGTTAATCAAGTAGCTTTCAAAAGAAACACAATTGTTGTTTGAAATTGATTTTAATTAAAATTTCCCTATTCATTTGTAGGCCTACAAAGTCTTGTTTTGTAAACAGCAAATTCGTTATTTTCTTCATTGTTTGCACCATAAATATATCACACCCCATCGGCACAGCAGAAGATCAATTTCATCCTCATTTACAAGCTTCCTGTCAATTTCAATGATTATCCATCAGTGTTAAACACGGCCCCATCGAGTCAGCTCCTTCATATCCAAAAGAGTGGAGAGAGATCTCAAATCCAATCAGATTGTGGCATGAAATGACTGACGGTTTTTTCCAATGTACTCTGCAAACGTGGTTGCAAGCTGAGTTGATTCCCCATCAGGCTGCCACTCTGTAGGCCTGCATGCTGACAGTTGTTCTGCAATGACCCAGTGAAACTCTGAATGAGGGTGTGATCTTTGTGTTCGTCAGGAAGGTTTCTGCAAAGCTTTACTCAAACGCGTGAGTGGAATCAGGCCCTCGTTCCTTCCACTACCTAGATGTAGCCTACATGTACATGTAGTTCAACAAGTATCCCTTGAATGGCTTTTCAGTGAATGCGCATAGCTGCACTTCCATTACAGCTTTTGTACCCGGTCTTAGTACCAATGTCTATGCATGTATAAATAAGACCGGATATTTCACGGCTTGCGCTTCGAATGCAGGATCTCAGGTTAGTTGTTCAGCTAATGGTGCAGCGTCCGTCGTCGTCATCCGTAGCCGTTAGCAGGGCACACGTTTCGTAACCGCTGGAGCTATTGATCTGAAGCTTGGTACATGTATACCCCTAGGTCAGATGGCCTAGGACACCAAGTTTCGGTCCGATTCGACTTTCAGTTTGGCCACCAGGTGGCAGAAACCAGAAACACAAAAAGTGCAATAACTCCTGAACTAATGACTAGATCATCTCCAAATTTTTATTATAGGTGTAGCTAATAAGGATACATAACATATATAAGGGGTTTTTGATTTGACCTACTTTTCAAGGTCACAGAGGTCAAAGTTCGACAAAAGTGACGAACCTGCCACAGTTTGCCATTATTTCACCGAGCGACTTCATATCTTGCATAAACATGCATTGGAGGGTCCCTTAAAAAATACCAAGCTTCGGCCCGATTGGGTATCCAGTATGGCCGCCAGGTGGCGTAACCTGAAAATCAAGTAAGTGCTATTACTCGGGAACGGCTTGACGCAGAGTGCTCAAATTTGATATTTACCTCCATCTACAGGGTGTATCAGAAAAAATTAGACTCTCAAAAAAATCGCCATAAAATAAACATAGAGATGAGTTTTGAAAAACTGTATATATCCCTTTGTAGAGGTTGTGATTCTGATACCAGTGTCATTGTTTACACTTCACGTTTCAATGAGCAGGGACCGTTTGAATTTTGAAAAATTGAAGTCCTTTGCGCACGGAAATGTGAGGGTTAAAAATGGATCTGTCAACGTGAATAAAAAGCTTAGACTGAGTTTTACTAATGTGCCGAAGCGTTTTTTAAATAATTAATCCTTTGACCCTCTAACCCCGAAACAAAATGTCTCATTTCTGAGCTGATCCTCACCAAGTGTGAAGAAACATAATTTTTTTACTGTGGCCTGACCATTTTTCATCCGCACCACTGGCCACAAGCCAGAAATGGTCAGGCCACATTAAAAAAAGATCAACTCAGAAATGAAACTTTTTGTTTCCGGGTTAGCGGGTGAAGGGATTAATTATTTAAAAAACCCTTCGGCACGTGTGCAAAACTCAGTCTAAACTTTTCATTCACTGTGATAGATTCAATTTTAACCCTCACATTCCCGTGCGCAAGGGACTTCAATTTTTCAAAATTCAAACGGTCCCTGCTCATTGAAACGTGAAGTGTAAACAACGACACTGGTATCATTCGATGCAGAATCACAACCTCTACAAAGGGATATATACAGTTTTTCAAAACACATCTCTATGTTTATTTTATGATGATTTTTTCGAGAGTCTAATTTTTTCTGATACACCCTGTAGATGACCTTTAAATACATGCATGTCAAATTTCGGCCTGATTTGACTTCAAACATGGCCACCAGGTGGCGTAACCCAAAAATCATCAAAGTGCTGTAACTCACGAACGCCTTAACCCAAAGTGCTCCAATGTGCTATGTGGCCCCCTGCAGATGACCTTGTTTATGTCCATGTGAAGTTTCGGCCCGATCGGACATCCAATATGGCTGCCAGGTGGCGTAACCCAAAAATCATCAAATGTGCTGTAATGTTGTAACCCAGGAACGACTTGATCTAAAGCGCTCAAATGTGCTATGCGGCTCCCTCTAGATGACCTTTATGAGCATGTCAAGTTTTGGCCTGGTCGGATATCCAATATGGCTGCCAGGTGGCATAACCCAACAATCATTGAAGTCCTGCAACTTGGGAATGTCGAATGACTTGACCCAGATTGCTCATAACTGACATGTACCTCTCTCTGTCAATACACTCTTATGTCCAAACGGGTGAGCACATTTCACAGTGTCATTCTGATCCTCATGTCCAAGGTAAATCATTGAAACCTGGTACAACATACAATGTATGAACACAATATTGTCCTGATATGTATTGGGAAACAATGGCAGGGGTCGTTTTAGAGAATTCAAATTCATGACATGTTCGAAAGGGGCTATTCACTTGAGCCTTCATTTTACCAAATAGGTGTAAAATTATTCTGCTTGGCCTGGTGGTCAGGACCCCTTTGTGTCCACCTACCTGAAATTGACGACTGGATATAGGCGTACCGGTACACTCTTAGCTAGGCCAAACAGAATTATGGTAACAGAATTATGGTAACATGACAGCTTAAGTGAGCAGCCCCTTTCATAACGTCTGCAGCCAGGCCAAGCAGAATAATTTTTACAGGTAAAATGAAGGCTTAAAGTGAACAGCCCCTTTACTAATTTTGTTTTCGCATGTGTCCCTTTAAGGAAAGAACCGTTCAATTCAAATGTAAAGTCTAATCATAACAATCAATGATAATGATTTGGGTCTCTAAAACACTAACAAACATGTTGTTAGGGCCAAGTTGGTCATAGCCAGGGCTGAGTTGATCAGAGGACATGGGCAGTTTTGGATGTATGCCACTCCATGAAAGTCAGGGACATATGCTACACTGCGTGTGGTTCTTGTCTTAATATAAATTACCCTTGGGGGAATTGTACTGTTAGTTTAATTCCTCCAAGCCAATTTCACCGTGGAGAATCGGCAGCGCATTAGCCGAGTTTCTCAGGTGGCAGCGCTGTGATCCGAGTGGGAACATGGCGGCTGTGTCACAAAAGTTGAAGATGTCAACTCCAAAGCGGGGAGCAAATGTACCGAAGATGAAAGGTATACACACTTAGACCATGCCGAGGATGACCTCCAGTTTATCGTCTGTTAATCTAAAGCTTCCTTAATTGAAATTACGTAGCCGATTTTACATTTGAAGTGGAAAAGTTCAAGTGACGAGAAGTGTCACTGCGGTCAATCAAACAACCGGCATGACACTACGAACATTTCCACTTCAAACAAAGAAACAACACTCCTTCAGCACCTACATTTCGGCTTGTTCTATTGCAAATTATCACTAGATCATCCTCGAATTTACTTAAATTTGCTCACCTCGACCGAAACTCTCCATCTTTCGCGTTTTAGTCGGCAACACACACATCGATATGTGACACAGCCGCCATGTTCAACTCGGATACCAGTGCTGCCACCTGAAAAACTCGGCTACTGCGCTGCCGATTCTCCACGGTGAATTTATAAAACCCCTTTCCTTTCAGCCTAGTCAAGCCTTACATTTACTAATTACATTCACTGTTGGGTTGAGCAACCAATTTTGGGGGCTTGGACTCTTTTCATTCCTTACTTGCTGACCCGTCCTGTTTGGGTTGGATACTTCAGAATTTCAGAATTTATTTCAGAATCTATTGCTCAACAAAAAATATACATTTTGCAAAGAGCACAGAAACTCATATACACATATATACATAAATACAGAAAATACCAAGTTGGCTACATGGGATGGATGGAGGTACAACAAGATTGATACAGGTGCATAATAAAGACAGTGACTTTGACAGGAAATTTGCTACTTTAATCTGGACTTTAGGGGATGAAGTAAGGAGTTTTACGTATTTGTATAAATTAGGATTCATTGTAAAGTATACAGGAATATAATTATTACGGAGATCTGAAAAGAAAGGACACACAAGTAGATGGTGGAATTCATCACCGACTGACCGAAAATTACATTTATTACAAAATCGTTCTTCTCTGGGGGTGTTATCATATCTACCTACTTCTATTGGGAGTTTATGGTTAGCACATCTGAATTTACAAAGGGTAATACGTTGAGTTTGGGGCAGAGCAAGAAGATAACTCTCAAAGCCCCACAAAGTTTTTATTTCTCTATAAAAATAGGCCTTAGAAGTGTTCGAAAGAGTCTGTCGCCACTCTTGAATATACTGGTCTTGTAATCGTCGCTTGACAACTTCACCTAAATAATTAATATTGGGAAATGACTGTGTCAACCAGAAATTGCCGAGTCCCAAGTTCTCCAGAACACTTTTAACAAAAACAATCCATTTTGAGTTCATGCCATTCTGATGTCTATTATATACAAGCCTATACATTCTTCCAGCCAGGGTTCCCTCCTGAAGGACCAACCTTCCCCAAAATTTAATCATTTTAACCTTTACAGTAATGCTCAGTGGGAATCGACCCAGCTCTCCATAAACCATACAGTTCGGGATTGATCGTTTCAGCTTCAAGATATATTTACAAAACAAAAGGTGCAGCCTTCCTATCAATTCACAGTTTTCAAAACCCCAAATCTCACTCCCAAAGGTCAAAATAGAGGCTACCATTGCGTCAAATAATTGAAAATTAAACGAACTTACCAAGTGAAGTTTGATGATAATTCCACCGAGCTAACTGAAGTACGGAGGGATTATGCGAGATTGCGCGACACCTACCCACATTCAGGCTTTAAATTGTCAAATGTGAACCCAGAGACTTTGATACATAACTCTGGGACGGGTTTCTCTATGGGAGGGCGCATAATCCCTCCGTACTTCAGTTAGCTCGGTGGAATTATCATCAAACTTCACTTGGTAAGTTCGTTTAATTTTCAATTCCACCTCGCTAACTTACGTTACTCCGTGATTCTGCGAGACATTCAGAGTGTGTGAACATTTGCCCAGCCAACAGTATCCAAAATTACTTGCACTGGCAGATTCCTTTTTACTGCACTCACAGCAGCTGATCTCGTTGAGTGGGGCGTGAACATCTCTGTGTCCACCCCCGCCTCTTTCAAAACCTGCCTCGTCCATCTAGACAATGTGTCCCTTGATATCGGTGCATGTGGTTTCTTATAACTAAGCAATAACTGGGTATTCTCGCCACGAATTTCCTTCGTTCGCCTCAAATATTCATGTAAAATTGTCACCAAACACAACCTCCTGTCCGGAGCGTAAGCCTGGTACTCCACATTTTGGTTCCCGAAGCTACCGCTAGAGAGTGCTGTCAAATGGTAGCTTCGGTAACGGCCGCCATTTTGGCCGGCAGAAAACTGACGGCGCTACGTCATTGCCGCGAAAACTGGATCACATGATCATCGACCGTTACTCAAAAATCCATACCCGTGGATGATCATGTGATCCAGTTTTCGCGGCAATGACGTAGCGCCGTCAGTTTTCTGCCGGCCAAAATGGCGGCCGTTACCGAAGCTACCATTTGACAGCACTCTCTAGCGGTAGCTTCGGGAACCAAAATGTGGAGTACCAGGCTTACGCTCCGGACAGGAGGTTGTGTTTGGTGACAATTTTACATGAATATTTGAGGCGAACGAAGGAAATTCGTGGCGAGAATACCCAGTTATTGCTTAGTTATAAGAAACCACATGCACCGATATCAAGGGACACATTGTCTAGATGGACGAGGCAGGTTTTGAAAGAGGCGGGGGTGGACACAGAGATGTTCACGCCCCACTCAACGAGATCAGCTGCTGTGAGTGCAGTAAAAAGGAATCTGCCAGTGCAAGTAATTTTGGATACTGTTGGCTGGGCAAAAGTTCACACACTCTGAATGTCTCGCAGAATCACGGAGTAACGTAAGTTAGCGAGGTGGAATTGAAAATTAAACGAACTTACCAAGTGAAGTTTGATGATAATTCCACCGAGCTAACTGAAGTACGGAGGGATTATGCGCCCTCCCATAGAGAAACCCGTCCCAGAGTTATGTATCAAAGTCTCTGGGTTCACATTTGACAATTTAAAGCCTGAATGTGGGTAGGTGTCGCGCAATCTCGCATAATCCCTCCGTACTTCAGTTAGCTCGGTGGAATTATCATCAAACTTCACTTGGTAAGTTCGTTTAATTTTCAATTCCACCTCGCTAACTTACGTTACTCCGTGATTCTGCGAGACATTCAGAGTGTGTGAACATTTG